>JAULKM010041322.1:0-13162 GCA_032355605.1 Rubia tinctorum
GTGGGGGAAGGGCGGGGAGAGTGGAGGGAGGAAAAGAGAACAGGGAATCAAGGAGGAGGCAGGGAGAAGAAGAATGACGAGTCCGGCGGAGGGCGGAGTTTACAGAGGGCGGCAGAGGAAACAAGAAGCCAATGATGGGAAGCTCAAGAAGATCAATAGTGACAATGAGATCGACAAAGATTCGAGGAGATCGAAGAGGAGGAGAACGGCGAGGGCGGCTGAGTGCAGACATGACATCGGTCGGCGGAAGAGACAACGATACGGAAATAAGTGGAGGCCGGTAATGCGGTGGCCGGCGAAGGAGATCGAGAATCCAAAATGACACGGTGGCCGGCGATGGAAATCTAGGAGAATCGGTCTCCGACGACGTCAATGGTGATGTCTACGGTGACCGGCGATGTCAACGGTCTTCCTCTGGCAAAGTCAACCGCCGTCGGTCACCACCTACAGACCACCACCACCGGCCGGCCACCACCACTTCCATTAATTCACACTAATTATTTAATTCCAACTAATTAATTTACATTAAAAATAATTTATGTTAACTTTATTTACTTAATAATAATTAAACTATCAATATAAAAATATTAATATTCAAAAAATTATACAAAATGTAGGGCGTGATATAGCGATCCACTTTATGACTCGATTAATGTAATCCAAAATTTTTATCTTGAATTCTTCTCATTTGCAATTTAAACCTTAGTCTTTCCATAACGGTCTTTCGAGAAACGAATTCTTTTTTTTGTTTTAAATGCTTAATCATATCATCGAACAATGAAAGGTAGTGACCCGAGAAATTTGTACTTCCCCCATGTCATTTCAATCTGCACACTTTGAATTTTACCAGTTGACTTGAAAAATATTTGATCCTTAATATTTTTATTTAGAATAACTAAAGAGTCTGTCTCTTGAAGGACGGGTTTTCCATAAATTGTGAAAAGATCAAGGTTTAAACTGAAAATTAGAAGAAATAATGATAAAACTTTTGGGTTGCATTAATCGGGCCACAAACTTATAACTGCTACACGTTGCATAAATTTTATATTGCAACTAATTTTTTTTACCTTTCTATTATTCTAATTAAACTCCGTCTTTCCATAAACTTATGAAAAGACGGCATTTTCCAAGACTTTGCCATAACTAAAACTTGTGTAAAAGTTGATATTTTGAAAATATAAGTTATACCTATTCTAATAAGGTATCATACAATAGTATTTATACTTACACATTGATTCAATTTTATGGTCAAAGTTAAGAAGTTTTGACTAAAGTAATAGTTAAATTGAAACTTGAAATGAGACAGATGGAGTATATTAGGAAATTAAGTATGTGTGGGTGATTTATTTTTAAAAAATTATGTGTGGGTGATGGTCCAATAATATTTTGACAAGTGTAAATGGATTGAGAAGTTATAGGTAGTTTTTGTTTTCTAATTTCTTTTTTCATTTTTTTCTCTACCTATTTGATACTTGTTAAATGTTATTGGACTTTCACCCTGACATACTTAATACCCCAACATACTCTCTCTGTTTCATTGGGTTTGGTATAAAATTGAAGAAAGTGGATGAAGAAAGATGGCAAAAGGAGCAAACATTTCAAGGGGTTTAGAAATGTACTATGGCATGGACCGTGCCATATTACACGATCTGTGCCACAAAATTTCCCAGAAATTTGAAGGTCCAATGGACGGACCGTGCAGTCATACATGGTCTGTTCCAGATCAGGAGGATTGAAGACCATCAAAGAAGACAACACAGACCGGAAAACGGACCATGCAACTATGCATGGCCCATGCAAACCTGTTAACTAGGGGTTTGACCTGAGTTTTGGTTCTCTCTCTTCCCTCTATATAGAGTGGCCTTATCCATTAGATAATATAGGGGACAGACCTAAATAATACCTTTTTTCCATTTTCTCTCTATTTTCATTCATATCACTTCATCCATGACATTTAAACCCATTAATTCCATGAGTTTGATTCTTGTACTCCCCCTGTCCCAACTGCATTTGCAGAGAGGGAAAAGGGAACTAAAAACTCTGACCACGTGAAAAGACAATAATACCCTTTATCTTTCTCACTATCACCCCTGCACCCGTCCACCACCAGGCCCACCACCACCACCTCAGCCGCCACCACCCTCAACAAAACACAACAACCATTGTACCACCTTCACCCAAATCGAATTTAAAAATCAAAAACCTCAATTCCGAAACAAACCCATAAGTCAAAATTCACAATATTAAAGTCAAAATATCATTTTAAATTCAAAATAAAAAACAATCGACAAATAATTAACCAAAATCGATCCCAAACCCAGGTTCTGAATCAAACTCATGGGCTCAACCAAAAATCCCCAATATAAATCCCCATATGCGACGGAGGAGATTAAATGGTGGTGGGTGAGATGCGACATAGATAGTGATGAGCGAGATGCGATAAAAAGGAGATGGCAATGGAGGGGAGAATATATCGACGGAGATGGCGATGGAGGAGAGAAGATATCGACGGAGATGGCGACGGAGGGGACGGGAGAAGATGCGATGAGTTATGGAAGAGATGGGAAACGGAGAGAATGGAGGAGACAGAGCGAAGGAAGCGGATGGAGTGAGGCAAAAAAAGGTTTTATGTGGGTCAAAGTAAATATTTAGAACTTTGAGGGTAGTGAAGTCTTTTTCATTGCTGATTATTTCCCAAAATGACAAGTGTGCAAATTCAGCTGGGATATCCCAAAGAGTTAACTGTACAAATACAGTTGGGACGGAGGGAGTAGCTTATTTTATGATTTGGAAGCATTTATAAGCATGTATAGCTCTTGATTTGGGAAACTTTTATATTCATGCCTATTTTTACACTATTATTATCATTCTTAATTTGTTCTTATGCTTCTTTCTATGATTATGTGAAGAATGAGATTAGGATGTACACTTAGTTTAATTCTTTGCATAATTTAGTGCCAGGCTCGGGAATGAACCGGGGAATGTTAAGTTTCTATGTCAATTTGGTTGAGGGATATAAACATTAGGTCGTTGAAAACACATTTGCCCTAAATTAGATTAGAGGTAGTCTCGTGTTAGATTATTTTGCGGACGATAAGCGGGGTCATCCGGAAAATGGGGCAAGTGATGTTATTGACTCGACTAGGATCATAGGACAATGCCCAAAGGTCATATCCCGAGTTTGTAGCAAGTAGGTGGGAAGTGCCCCTAGAGTTTTCATGAAGTACTAATGTATTAAGTGGTTCAAGATGGGCTTAGGATGGGTATTCACGGTGTAGGTTTTGGTGACCCATGCTACTCTTGGGTTTTATTTACTATGTGCATTCATGGGTTTATTAACCTCGGAAGTGAGGTCTAGAGGTGGTAGTGAAAGCGCACCTCTATCTATACATGGAGGAGGTGAGATTTTGAGGAGGGGCAGAACTGACATGGGGTTACATACCGAGGGAATTCCTGGGGAATCAACGTCTCCACATCGTATGATATAGAATTAAATAGAATTATGTGTGTTATATGTGGATGAGAGTTGGGGATCAGATCTTATAGTTAATCATGTGATGCAAATGCTTTAAGGCCCGTTTATATTATCTTTATCTCGTATATATTGTTTATGCTAGTAGTTGAAAATTATTTTTTTTCAAAAAACAATACCCCATTTTCTCTACTCCTGACACACACACACACACTTGGTGTAGGTTGTGTGTGAACTTTGTGAAGCTATATCGTAAACCCCTAAGTTTCTGTGAACGACACCATACTTTACGCTATTTACTTTTTAGTAGTTAGTAGCGAGTAAGGGAGCAACACTATAAATCCGTTTATCCTGGGATTTTAGCATCTGGGTATTTATAATAATAGCTCGAGGTGCATCATCACTAGCTTCATTTTTTCTGCGTACCAGGTTTCTCACTTTGAAGGAAGTGGTTTTAAATCCGTCATTTTACGACTTAACTATTTTTCTTACATTTGACCTCTCTGATCATAGCGACCCCTGTGCATGCCCCTCGAGGATATCCAAGTTTTCCCGAATGTCTTCTGAATTTCTTTCTGTATCATAGCCAATGGTTCTCAGACTAGGGATCTCTACCTCAATAGGGATAATGGATTTGTGTCTATACACTAGGCTGAAAAGGGTCTGAGATGTTAGTGTCCATGGCGTAGTTCAGTTTTCCCATAGGGTGGTCGATTGCTCTTTAACCCATCCAATTTTCTTTCCTTCTAGCCTCTTTTGGATTCCTTAGACTAGAGTACAGTATGTTTCTTTGATCTGGTCATTAGCTTGTGGGTGAGGCACCGATTTAAATTTTTGGACAATGCACAAATATTGGCATCATTCGTTGAAGGTCTCACTTGCAAATTGTGTGTTGTTGTAGATATGATCATCTTTGGAATGCTGAATCGGCATGTATATTTTTTAGAAGAATGAAAATGCTGCTTTGGCATTAATCTTAGCCAAGGCCTTCACTTTGACCGACTTGGTTAGGTAATCGACTGCGACGATGAGGAATTTTGCCCCTCCTGTCCCAATTCAGATGGTTCTACAATTTTAATTTTCCATTTATCTAATGGTAATGCACCAACACTCCAGTCTATTTTGACTGTGGTTTCCTTTGTATGACTATTGATTTGGCAGATGTTGCATTTTTTCACATAGTTATGAGTGACTTGGTACACTGTTGGCCAATAATAACCGAAGCATAATATCTTTTTGGTAAGATACTAGCTACTTGGTGTGAGCTGCACCTGCCATCTTGCATATCTCGCACAATGCTGGCAACTTAGCTTGGTCCTACGTGTTGAGCCATGGTGTCAGATACCCTCTCTTGTGAACTTATCCTTTGACATAGCTTTATTACGGGGATTTGAGATTAATTTTGGTGCCTGGGCCTTGTCTTTTGGAAGGATGCCGTGGACAACATATTGGACTATTGTTCTTGTCCAACATAGGTTCTCCTATTGGGATTGGTCCACATTTGGGATCATTTAACTTAAGCCTGGGTTGAGTTCAACAATTAGGTTATTTTTCATTTGGCATTACTTAATCGTGAGATGTGGGTAATTTTGAATAAAATTTATGAATGTGTTGTCTCATTTTGTTCATGTATTTGATAACGTTTCTTTCTTTGACCACATAGTCTCCCGGAACCTGGTGTACGAAAACCTACGAGTCTTTGTGAACCTGGATGCTTTAGATGTCCATCTATAGGCCAGGTCTAATCCTCCTATAAGGGGTTCATATTAAGCCTCATTTTTAGTGAGGAAAAACTCGAATCGGAGTGCATATTTGTGTTTTTCACCTTCCGTAATAATGAGTAGGAGTCCTGCTCCACATACTCCTTTGCATGAAGCTCCATTGACGAAGAGTGTCCATGTAATGTGATCAAATTTCTCCTTTCCATTAGAATGGAGCATTTTCGATGATTCTTGTTCTTTTAGGTCCAAATGACCTTCACCTGGAATTCTAGGAAATCTGCCAAGGCTTGTTCTTTAACCTATTTCCTTGGATAGAAGGATACCTCGTGTTCGCCTAATTTAACAGCTCACTTCATTAGTCTTCCGAAAACTTCTAGCTTTTATAGGATTTTCTTTATAGACTAGTCCAACAACAATCTTGTGGGATTGAAAGTAAGATCGAAATCTTATGGAAGAATGAAATAGATCAAGGTCCAACTTCTCCATGGCTGAGTAGTTTTTTCCGCCCCTTGAAGACTTATGCTTACATAGTAGACAAGGGTTTGTAGATCTTCCCTCTTAACCCTATTATGGATGATGATGCCTTTTCATATCTGATAATTTGAATCCAAGTTTGTCAAAACTATCAACGAATATGATATCTACTGCGCTATCGTCATCTACAAAGACTCTGTGTACCTTGGAATTTCCTATCTTTCCTATTATTACCAAGGGATCATTATATGGGGATGAGTTTATGGGGATTTATTATACACCTCCCCTAATCATATGAAGCCTATAGTAAAGGAAATATATTGAGTCCAGCAAACCAAGTAAAGGACAGTTCGGCAAAGAAAAGAGACAATCTCTCTAAGCCCAAAGCTAGAATAACACCTCACCTTTGGCGAACCGCTCTAATCAAACCTAGAAGGAAAGATGGCTCTTACCCACGTCATGCCACTAAGACCAAGATCTATGAACATGATATTGCATTGTTAGAATATGGTATTGCGTTGTTTTTACTTTTCTAAGAAATTTTCTTCATCAAGGCAGGGAATCGAAGATAATGGTATCAAGATGAAGGAATTAATACTTGAGTGCAAGAAGGTAAAGAAACAAGGAAATTGGAATCAACACAAAGGAGTTGAAGTTGGTCAAGTTTGAGGGTTGCGAATTCTATTCGCGGGCGCGAAAAATGGGATTCAAAGAATGTGAGTCCTATCTGCACCCCGCGAACTCTGCTTTTCCTGTTATACTTTTTCTTTTTATTCCCATTTGTCTTGTGCTATAAATATTACTTCATCCACTCATTTTGACATCATATTGCCTGACTTTTATTATATAAACGCTAGTTTTTCTCTCTCTTCAAATTTTTCTCCATTTCTTTTCCATGAAATATTATATGATTTGTAATATGATTATTGTTGGGTAAACTATTCTTGGGAGCAATTGATTAAAAGTTCCAAGCCCATGTTGTGAGAACCTCTTTAAAACTACTTAATACTCTTGGTTATCAGATACTTCCTATGCATTGGGTGTTTATTGTAGCTTCATTTATTGATTAGAAATATGTGGATATGGATTGTTTGTATGATTGCATGTAAGAAGTTAAGATGAAAGTAATTAATTCATCCCTTTTGATATGTGGTCCAAGAACATGAAACTGGTGCTTCTAATTATGTATATGATGTTATAAATTACTAGATGAATGTGAGAATGTTGAACTATTTTTCATGTTTATCTTGAGGTAGAAAATACAGGAAAAATCATAAATGTTGAGCTTTCTTGATAATACTTAGGAAGTATATGAATTGGTTAAAGGTTTTAGGCATTATCAATCTTATAGATTCTTCATGCATAATGCCACTAATGGGATGACTTTGGGCGTCGGTCGTCTAAGGCAGTCTATGAAGAGACGTTGAATTCACTCTCGTATACTTTTGTTTAATCTATCTCTTTATAGTTGTTTGCATGATTAGTTAATATTTTTCTCTATAATCTAGTTGTAGTGTTTTCCAAATCACAACCCCCTCGGCCCCTCCCTCTTTGTTACTATACACATTGACTGACATCTTCGTGTGCTTTTTAGCTACATATTTAATACTTGATAGAACCCATTTTTCTTTATGGGCAACCCTAATTTGCCACTAGATATGTTCAATTAGTTAATCTCATTAGGGCTTATAAATTGTATCTTTGAGAGGAACGACGGAGACCCCCATCGGCTCCTGCTAACCGATCACCTACCTCTTCGTCACCAGACTCAGTTGTAATAGCTTCACTATTACGAGACTCATTCTCACAATGAAGACATGCAAAATCCACAACAGTACCCCTAAATGACTAGCTTTCAACCCCAACACTCTAATAATCACTTGTCATCAGAATGTTCAAACTCTTGCCATTTCCGGAAACACTATCAGAAATACGAGTACTTGAAAACCTTATACGGATGATTACAGAGACAAAGTAAATAGCGTGCTTACTTTGAGCGAGGAAGCAAAATACGACTATGGTGAATTATGCTTGATTGACATCCGATTTTTTTTTTGGAATTCAGGCAACGTCTGATACTCGGAGAAAATGAAAGGAAAGATAAATATAGAGAAAGGTTGTCATCAAGAACTATTTATAGATGGAAAACCTAATTTAATTTTCCAAGACACTCAAACGATGAAACTATCAAATTAACCACTTTTTCACCCAAATTGAAAATGTATGTGACAGACGGCGTTTCAAGAAAGGAGACTTTTCTGAAATAGAACCCACCGTAATGATTATATTACCTGCGTGGAAATCCACTCGATAATTCACCCAAAAATAAATTAACCCTAGACACATAATCCAAGGTATGTAATATGACATCACCATTCAAAACCCAGAGGATAACCTATTAAATACCCATGAAGCGCTCAGAGTTAGCACTACATACCACGCGGCAGGATGGTCAAGCCCAAACTTTACTTCACTACAAAATTTCATAATCATTAGTCTGGACGTCCTATTTGTTAACATAATAAACCTCCACAGAAACCTCTTAGCGCTCCGTGGTTGGGGGGCTTATGGTATATACATGGCCCAAACATTAAGCCCAATCCACACAGAAGCTAGCATAGCAAAGTTGGCAGAGTGTTTCTAGTGAGAAGAGCAAACACTCATCAAGAATTAGACGTCACTCTGATAACGGGTGCCCAAGAGGCCTATTATCTTGAGATATCAAGGTAAGCAACAACTAACAATTAGAGAGATTGTATCTGGTGAAGCAAAATACCGACTTAGCCATTGGTGTCTTTATCCCGTATCTAATCTGAGACTTTGGTTGTATGATCCAGAGGTTAATATGTTATCTAGATGTGTATCAGGATCACCACTATTATTTGGGAGGAACAAACCACGTCATGTATAGAGAAATGATTATGATTTTCTTTGTAAGCATGTAGGCTGACCTCTTTAAACATCAATCTAAAGACATAAAAATTCATGCACAGTTATTGAAACACCAATACAAACACTAAGTAGGGTAGTACGTACCTTTTTTATTGCACCTGCCACAACTAAGTCATGATCTGTAAATATAGTTGCTGGATCTTTTCCTCCTATTGACTTTTTGAATGTTTCCAACAACTAAACAAAAGTCCTTTTTTCTTTTCATCTCTAATAAACACATAACCAAACATCACATTGTTCCCATGGTTATTAATTCTCACAATTTGAGCACTAAAAAGGATTACTTATTTGTCCTATAAGTGGTGTCCTAAAGAAGAAATCCTCTTCTTTTCCATCAATTTGGTACAACACATCAATAACATTATGTGCATCACCTCCTCTATAGCTTTCACCCTCAATATGTTCATATAATTAATATTCTCCCTAATTGTGTACCCTACACTTTCTTCTCCTCTAGCATTGCACGCCAAATATTTAAACTTGCAGCTGACCTCAGACCAACCAATTCCATAGCCTCAATTGCTTTTGCCTTTTCATTTGTTTTTTTCCTCTCAATATGCCTCAAAAATGCCATTCTTTCCTTGTAAATACATGATTATCATGAGTGATGTGATGCTTGATTTATTAGATGTTGTCATCAAATAGCTTGATCCTGATTGTACCCTTACATCCTGTTCTTGTAAAAGGAAACTCCTTGGGTTTTCTTCTCTTACTTGTTGCCTTCTGTCTTTGTGTGTGTTGAGAATTTGAAACTTATTTTCCTTGAAGAGAGCACATGTAATATATTTCCTTGACCATTCCTTCATTTGTTAGGCTTTGTGCTGACTTCCTTACACCAAATCCGAGTGAAGCTACATGTGAGCGATATAATGTTTCAAGTTCTTCCCATTTACTCTACCATACTCCTTGTAAGGATTCAGTTTGATCTATCTCCAAAAAAATTGGTAAATCCTTGCATAAAGCTGTATGTGAAGACAATACATCGAAATCAAGGTATGTTATTACAGTAATTTAGTGAACAATGTTTTAGTAAAACATCATGCTATATATTTGTAACACCAAAATATATATTACTAACATTATCTGCCATAAAGTTCAACTTCAGTTAGAGACAATAATTTTGCATAATGTATAGGAACATCAATTATTCTCTTTTAAACATCAAATCTTGTTGTAACTTCTAATCTTGAGCATGCTCAGTGAATTTTCAACATCATGTTATATACTTAAAATATCATGCCACATACCACTTAAACCATCTGTTATAAAATAGATCATAAGTTACATACATATTTTTTGCATAATGTATAAGAGGATCAACTACATTATTTGAAACCTGAAGACTTGTGGTTGTAACATGAAATCCAGTATGTGAAACCTTAAGCATTTATTTTTAGTAACAGTGACAACTTTATGCGAAACATTAATTGAAATCAACAAGTGTTGCTCTATTCAATTCGCAATCATAAAGGTTCAGTTCAACAACAGAATAGGTAATGTATAAGAAGCTGACCTTCTGTAAAAGTGATGCTTTGTTCGTTGTTGAGATCAGTTTCAATTTGCTATGTAGAATTTTGATTTTGCGTTGTCTGTACAATAGCTAATTGAACGTCGATTTGTTGTTCATTTTCTTCACTCATGATCTTGAGTTTTTGAATCTGCAATTTGTCAAAATTGATTTAAATCAAAAAATTATAGGTGAATGATGTTAAATAAAATGGAATTATAGATTACGTAATTGGTCCTTTATTGATGTTGATCGATGTTGTTCTATTTTGTTGCGGTTGATCGACGATGAAGAACTACGGTTAGAGGATAAGGGGATCATAAATTATTTGTAATGGATTTGGGGATGAATCCCAAATGAAGGAGGTTTTTGTGGGGGAGGAGTGTTTTTGGTATAACATCTTCAAACAGGAATCATTTTTGAGTGTTTTTGCTTTAATTGCAATTCGGTCCCTTATTTTTTTTACGCCTTATAAAAAGGACACCGGGCTGGAAATTGTTCGAATTTGGTCCTCGAATTTCATTTTCCATCTCTTTATATATTCTCTAGTACCTAATCTCACCATGAGACGGTCTCGTGGGTGACAGACTTGACTTTTATACATCTAAACACATCCTTTTAGCCAAACTACATCGTTTTGCTTTATTCCATTTCACATTGTAACAAGAATTTTATACTTTTGTATCGTCTATTTTTTTATCAGTTGAGGGTATTAATGACTTCTATATATCTGCCTACGCTAATAAAAAAAAGTATTTCAATATTATTTGATTGCTTTAAATATCATAAAATAATTTCATTAAATTTCAATAACTCTACTACTCCTTCCGTCCCACCGAATTTGCACTTTTTAGTCAACTTTCTCATACCATGTTTGATCACCGATAACTTTAGTTACGTATATTAACGGTATATTTAAATTTAATATTTAGAAAATACATGATGCATAGAATTTAACAATGTCTCGCATGATAATATTTGTGTTTATACACTAATTGAAATTTATGGTCAAACGTGTTTTGAGAAAGTTGACCAAAAAGTGTTTAGATTAGACTGGGACAGAGGGAGTGCTTAAATAGAAATTTTAGTTCTATCTTTTAGTAATTTATTTTTCCATATATGCATTAGTGGCCAAAACACTTCCACATTTAAAAAAACTTAAATTGATTCATTAATTATCTGTAACGTGTACAAAAGGTGGAGTTGAACTCCATGAAAACATATTTAGAGGATTGTTCTTTGGAAATTGCGCCAATTGGTCCGCAATTGAATTTTTCTTTCTAGAAATCCACCTAACTACCGAATCTCCGAGTATTGGTAACAATGATCTAGTATCATTTATAATCATATCAAAATTTAATCTATATTCCACACTGGATCGAATAGCATAGATAAATTGTTGTGCATCCCCCTTGATAGTTGTAGGGAATAAGTGTTGCTTTACACATCATTTTACTGATTCTGTTAGTGCTATTGTCTCTGCTATTAGTGTTGGGTAGCGATTTTTATGCGATTTGTTGCCTTGTATATCCAATTATTTTCTTGTGTCTGTACATGCCGACCCAAGTATACTTCTTCATTTGATGTTAACCCATCAAAATAAAGAGTTGATCCTGTTTGAGAAGATTCCAATTGGCATTTTAATATTCATTCCTTGGAGCGACATATTGGCATTTTTCCCAGTTTTGAATTCTTCAATTAGCTTCACAAAAAGTTGAATCACTTGTGTTACACTCCTCCGTCCCTGCCAAAGGTTTTTATAACATTTTTGCACAAGCATTTATGTTGCTGATGTGGCAGGTAAGAAAATTATTCTGCCTCACATTTCCTATGGAGGAGGTCCTCACTAGATTGTACTCTTACGCATATTAATTCATGGTAAAAATAATAGTTTATTAATATCATATTTGAAAATATATTTAAAAAGGATAGATTTAAAAGTAATTTAAAGTCTTAATTTAGAACGACTAACTTTTAGACGGGGTCAATTTATAATTGATGTAACTAATAAGGTGATTTAATTTTTATTTTTATTTATTGCAATGAGATTCTTATAACTTTAAAAAAAAACTTTTAAAATGTATCTCAATGTATAAATAATTAAAATTTGACCATAAAACTAATTAAAACGATGTTTTTTATGGTTGGTCTAACCATTAGTCCGTATAATAGGTGACAATTGCAAAGTTTGAGATTTAAGGGTTGCACGTAAGGGTTATTGGTGAAAATTCTACTCCCTCCGTTTCTAATGTATATGACACCATAGATTTAGGTGAATGAAATGACCAGATAAAATTGAATTTTGAAAGTGAAAAGTATAATGAGCGGATGAAAGTAAAATAATCTTACCAAAAAAAATGCAAAATAAAAGAAACAACATAAAAAAAATAGTTCCATATATAGAAGAGCACATCACTGAAACGCACATGCAACAGAACAAGAAAGTGCAAGGGCTCCGAGATAACTTGCCTTCCCTACTGAACAGGAGGGAATGACAATATAATTAACCAATCAAATTTATCAAAAAGCAGGTGCAAAAGCACTAAATGAGATGAAGGGAAAACGACCAAATGAGTAATTTGAATTCATCAAGTAAAGCAGAGTTTTGAATTATATAATAGATAGAAGATGATACATCGAGGGTGAACAATTAAAAACAAAGCCAAACTAAAGAGTAAATCATGGACATCCTACCTCTTGAATGTATGCTGAAGACGGGGCATAATCTGACTTTCAGTTACATAATATGCTAATAAAAAGCTTACTAGAAATGTCATGCAATCAAGTAAAAATGATTTCAACATCAAAAAGACCAATAAATCTATGTAGTTCCACACCGGAACGGAATTCCACAGCCTCATGGATGTGATATGAGAGCTGAAGAAAAGCCAGCCGCGTTCTCTCACTGGATTTATCTATCTAAGCCGAGCAGCATCCAACCTTTTTTACAGCAGAAACATCATCCTTAGAACCCATGCTGATTGTCTGTCCTTTGGGCAATGCAGCTGGATCATCGCCAACATCAAGAGATTTCTT
>JAULKM010041342.1:0-13160 GCA_032355605.1 Rubia tinctorum
AGGATAAACTGCCACAGGGCTGCTATGAAAAGTCTCAGAATGGCGCGGAATTGTGCATCATCTGAGCACGAAAGGCTCATCTATGAAGGATGGGTTTTATTCTACAGTAGTTTTTTCGAGGAAGCGATAGCTAAAGCTGAGGAGTCGATCTCAATTCAGAGATCATTTGAAGCCTTTTTCCTCAAGGCTTTCATTTTATCTGAAATAACGCGTGATCCTGAAGGCTCTGCCTACGTTATAGAACTCCTGGAAGAAGCTCTAAGATGTCCTTCTGACCGTCTTAGGAAAGGACAGGTCAGTTTATTACATCATACAATTGTTTAAAAATGAAAGATGACATGTGGTACTTTCTGTGATTTTGAAAACGTTAGTTTCTCGTCTCAGCATAAGTTATGGTAACACGCAGGAGACTTTCTCATTACATTAATATCATGATCTTAGTGTTTTTCTTATGCAACGAGGAAACTTAACTCCTGTTACTAACTATTCGGTATGGTGATTCTTTAGGCACTAAGCGACCTGGCAGGGGTCTATGTTGAAGTTGACAAGTTAGATAATGCCATGGATTGCTACACGAATGCGCTAAACATGGAGCACGCGAGAGCGCACCAAGGACTAGCTCGGGTTTACCATCTGAAAAACATGAGGAAAGAGGCTTATGATGAGATGACAAAGTTGATTAAGAAAGCTAAATTCAATGCATCAGCACACGAAAAGCGGGCTGATTACTGTGACCGTGAAATGGCTAAAAGCGACCTCACCATTGCATCAGCTTACGAAAAGCGGGCTGATTACTGTGACCGCGAAATGGCTAAAAGCGACCTCTCCGAGGCCACTCAGTTGGATCCCTTGCGAACGTACCCATACAGATACCGGGCAGCTAGTAAGCGATTGGCAATCCTTATTCTTATGTCTGAAACCTTTTTTCCCCCTGCATCTGAGATAATTATGTTGTGATTGCATGTTTCTTAGCAAGTTGAAAGTCCATCAAGTTTGGATGTTTCACACATTCAATATACATATACAATGCACATTCACTGTACACTAGAATACAGTAAGAATTATTTTTGTCATTCTTACAGTTATGATGGATAACCACGAGGAAGCCGAAGCTATTGCAGAGCTCACCAAGGCCATAACTTACAAGCCAGATTTCCAGCTGCTGCATCTCCGAGCTGCATTTCATGACTCGACGGGTGACAGGTATTCCACTCTACGGGACTGTGAGGCAGCGCTGTGTCTCGAACCTAACCACACAGAAACGCTAGAACTCTACAAAAGAACAAAGCAACGAGTCGATCTCGACCAAAACACGTAAGTAATCAAGAGATTTGCAATCAATGTTTCGCTGTTGATGTAAAAAGCCAGCATTTAGCATTACGATAAATATCGTGGAATAGATTTGCAATGATGCAGAAACTAGATTATGTTAGCCTGTACAAAACACACATACACACAAAACTTTCTTGTCTGTGATGTAATTATCAACTCATGCACCTTTTACAGTGCTCTAGTTCTTGTCTTCCTGTAGAGTAATTTCACGTTTCATGAAGAATGAACTCATCATTTGTAGCCACGTAGCTCCTCCCGAGGTTTATTAGGTGTGAGTTTGCATGCATTGGCTGCTATTTTCTTTATAGGGATATATACCAAATTACCAATATAACACAACTTGAGTAAATGTCAATATAACTTTCAAATGATTAGTTGATGAAAGTGTCAATATAACCATTCCGACATTGACCACACATAAAATGACTAAAATGTTCTTTAACCTAAAACTTAAAAGTGTTAAGACAATTTTACCTTCATACCACCACCACCACCACCACCATCGCCGGCTTGCCGCTGCACCAATACCACCCCTACCTAGCTAGCCCCACCCCACCCGTACCTAGCTAGCCCCACCACCACCACCACCACCTTCCACCCTACCACCACCACCATTCAGCTCCGCCACCACCACTTTCCACCTTCGCCCTTGGAGCCCCTTTCAGACCCATCATCGTAGTACAACTCGAAACTCCACTCCCCAACTCCACCACCGCCGTCGATGTCACCATCTTTCTCGGCGGCTTCAACCTGCCCTCTCAGCACAATAATCGTGTTGCTGCCTCAATAATTTAACTCACCTTGACTCCACCGGTAACCTCAAGTTCACATTCTCCACCCTCGGAGTTTGCAGGAACTCCGACGCGATGACAACGATATGAGGAATCCGGAGCTTCGATGAATCCGCTGTTATGCTCCAGACAAACCTCGTAGAATGGTAGCACAAAACCAGTGACGTAATTGGCGTGATGAACACACTACAACACAAACAGACTATTGGGATGCTAAAATGTGTCCCAATAGGTCTCTATTAGGACGCTTCCATTGATATGACGCTTTTAAAAGCGTCCCTTAAACGACCCGTTATCGCTAGTCCCTATAGATCATGGGTCACTTTATTAAGCGGCCATATAGTAAGATATAAGGTTGCTTCTATGCGTCCTATTATATTCTCTTGGGACGTTTAATTTATAAGTGTTCTAATATATACTCCCTCCGTCCCAGCAGTTTTGGCCTATTTTTTGGTCAACTTTCTCGGACCATGTTTGACCATATATTTCAATTAGTATATAGACTATAATATCATCATGTGAGATATTGTTAGACTCATATGTCTACGTAGTTTCTAAAGATAAAATTTTAATATACCATTAATATCCGTAATTAAAGTTATTGATGGTCAAATATGGTATGAGAAAGTTGACCAAAAAATAGGCCAATAATCCTGGGACGGAGGTAGTATACTCCAACGATCACATTATCAATATTTCATTCAGCACATTCATGGACAGATTCGATTGAGGTATGCAACAATTTCAACACATAAATATAGGGTAGATCCTAGCTAGTTTTAGGCCCATGCATGGCATTGGCTCCGGCGTCGACCAGATTCTCATTTGTAGACGGCGGAGATCGATGCTCTCTTCCCATCTCCGACACGCACACACTCACACACTAGCTGTGTCTGGGCGGCGCGCTGTGATTCAGAAATGACAAATGTCTCCCTTTTTGCACATACAAAATCACCAACAAAAATACACCAACCAATTCCAAACCTGCTCTCGACAACTATGTACTTGGCGCCATTAATCAACCATTTAATTTCAAGTTATGGTCTTTCGGTACTTCCTCTGTCTCACACAGCTACTACTTCATATGGTACTATCTTTTGGGGTCAAACTTTCTAGTTTTCAAACAATTAATTAGCTGTACTTAATTATACCTTTTTAGATAACAGTGGTCAGATTTGAAATTATAGATTAAAATATTTAGTGTGAATTCTAATGTTCTACTATATAGAATCATTAAAGTTTTAAAATATATCAATTGTTAGGGTCCGTCTCTTGAAAGATGATTTTTCCTTTAAACCATTGAAAAATCAAGGTTTTAAACAGCAAATTAGAAGAAATAAAGACAAATTTTTTGAGTTGAATTAATTGGGTCATAAACTTTATAACTACTGCACGTTATATACTAAAATTTTAATATTGCAATTAAAACCTTTTACCTTTTTATTATTCTAATTAAACCCCAAATTTCCACATGCCTACGGAAGTTTTTTCCAAGACTTTGCCCAATTGTTATGCCTTGACCGTAGTTTTTTTAATCCAATATAAGACCACACATAAAATTTTGGGGTAGCATTTAACATTTCAAAATTATCTATTTTAGTTTAATTCAGATCAATTCGGACGAAAAGAATGGCGTTACTAAGATATTTTTGTCGTTTCATTGAAAGTGTTGTAGAATTTATATATGTGGAGTAATTGGAATGGAAAGCAAAGGAAATCAATGAAAATTATTTTAGTATTATGATAGTATTTGAAATGAAACACTTTGGTTGAAGCGTCTAAACAAAAAGAAGCTGAGGATTATCTGAAATAATCCAGTCTAGGTCGGGTTTTGACTATTGAATTGATGGTGGAGAAGATGCTCCTTTTTTGTGTCGCTTCTTTAACCATTGTGTATTAGGGTTGAACACGAGTCAATGACCAGAGTGTGTAGTTGTGGGGGGAATGGGTTGTGTTTTCGAGTACGTAGACTTTTTTGGCTCTCAAAACTGATCAAATTGAAAATTTAGCAAAAACTTGCCAGCATGTCGTCTGTTTCCAGGCACAAAGTGATGGGGTTCAGAATTAAGATTCCCCCTAAAAAGTTGAAAAGATAATAGCATCCAGGCACCATATACTTATAATGGCCACACTTTGATAATTGTAACTTACAATTAATGACATTTTGTGTTAGGAATTGTATGATACACCTCGGAGACAGGGGCGGATCTAGCATGGGGTAACCATCATGGTAAAAAATATATAGGGGGTATTAGTATTTGATTACCCCATGTAAAATATTTTTTTACCATTAATATTAAATATATACATATATTTTTAATAGGGGTATTAGTATTTGGTTACCCCATTGAAAATTTTCTAGATTCGCCATTGCTCGGAGATGAGTTCATGACGTCCACATTGGAAGACATTATTTCATAAACTACTCGTTCCGTTCCAGCGCAAGAGTCGTATAATATGTTTGCAATGTCATTTATGCATGATGATGTAGTAAAAAAAAACTGAAATGAGTTGATTAACTTTCAGCCATAAATTCCAGCCCCGAAGATGGAAATAGGAACCTTTTGTTAGAACAATAAAAAATGGAAAGTAGAGGATGGAGTACATAAGATGATACTTTTTAACTTCATTTTTTTAAATTTAAAAATTATATATTTTAAGTTAAATACAGTACATAATAAGTTTATTTATATATAAAATATAAAAAATTGTATAAAAATCATTGTTTAACTTATACTGTACAATATTTAAATTTTAATACTCCATCTGTCCCAACATAACTTTCACAGACTCTTTTTCATGGTTTTCAAGAAATATGTTTGACCGTTAATATGTTTAAATACGTATAATAACGAAAAATAGAAAGTTGATATTTAGAAACTATATTACCGCGAATTCAACAATATCACATACGATAATATTATTTTTTATATCTATTTAAATACGTGGTCAAATTTTGACAGTTAACAAATAGTTAGTGTGCATCTTATGCTGAGACGGGGGAGTATATAATACTCCCTCCGTCCCACTAATAATTTCCTACTTTCTTTTTTGATTTGTCCCATTAATAACTCAATATTTCTAAAGTTTCTACATTTAGTCATAAATATGTGGTTATAACTCTTCCTTAAATTTAATTTATGTGGGTCCACTGTCATCACCCATTAAAAAGATGTCACATATATTTAGGTTAAATTTTGTGCAAAAAGCAATTCGGAAACTGTGACGGGAGATTATTTGTTTATAATTTATAAAATACCCTACTATATCTCGAGAGTCGAGACTAATTCCTCTCACACACACATACACATATGCATATAGAGAAGGCAGGAGTTGGGGCACGGGCATATACGTTTTGCATTGTATGTGCTACAATTGTCCGTATGCTCTTTACAATCCCATGTGATGTGATTCGAACCCGTTACTAGTTCTAGTACTATGAATTCCATATATGCAAGTATTTATATTTTGTCCTACTGATTCCAGAGCACCCAACTTCCATCACTATTCAGCGGCTGCGGTTCATATCTCGTGTCTTCACTCTTCATGCAATAATCTCTTTTATATAAAAGCAAAACTCATACACATTTTATTCTACTGATGAATTTTTATTTTTGAAAAAAATATATACTCTCCCAGTATCAGATTAAACTGCATAGAATCTTTTTTTTTTACAGTTTTCAAGAAACATGTTTAACCGTTAATATTTTTAACTACTTACCATAAAAACAAATAAAAAGTTAATATTTAGAAACTACTTATTACCATGAATCCAACAATATCACATATGATAATATTGTTGTTTATATATTTATTCAAATACGTGGTGAAAGTTTGACTTGTCAAATAGTAAAATTGCAGGTTAAACTGAGACGGGGGAGTAGCTTTGATTGAGTTTGTAAGAATATAATATAACTTTAAAGTGTTATTTTAGGTACTAATAATAGTAAGTTGGATTTATTGCAACACTTTTACAAGAGTTACTTTAGGTGAGATTAAATTAGATATAATGCAATACTTTTTAATATTTAAGTAACGTTTTTCAAAGGTTTAAGTAATACTACTACTAAAAATTAGATATATTGTAACATTTTCTTTGCAACACTTATTTAAAATGTTACAATAACTTATAAAATGTTAATTAAACTTTTGAAAAGTGTTACATAAATATTGAAAAGTGTTACCTAAATTTTAAAAAAGTGCTACATTAGATCCAATGTAACATCACCTAAGGTAATATCTGTAAAAGTGTTACAATAAGTTCAAAGTGTTACAATAGCACATAAAGTAACTCTTTTACAAGCATTACCTTAGGCGATGTTACATTAGACCTAACATAACACTTTTTAAAATTTAGATAACATTTTTCAATGTGTATGTAACACTTTTTAAAATTTTAACTTACACTTTATAAGCTATTGTAACATTTTAAATAAGTGCTGTAAGAAAAATGTTACATTAGCCTTAGTTTGTAGTAGTGTACTTTATATGTTACTGTAACATTTTGATAAGTGATTTTAGAAAAGTGTTTCGATAGTTCTAATAACATTATGGAAATCATACAACTTATCTTTAGAATTTTAAGTATTTTTTATGGATATTGAACCGACCCGACCCGTTTTGACCCAACCCATTTGGTTCGAGTCAATGTCCTATTTGGTTCAAGTGAGTCAATTCAATTGGGGTCGGGTTGAGTATGGGCCGGGTCAAATTTTGACCCAAATCAACCTGTTTTGACCCATTTGCATTTGCCCCATTTTCTTGAGAAAATCATTCTTTAAAAAGAATTCACAAAAAATAATTAGTTTAATTCAACATAACCACCATTAATTTACTTCATTAACAAGTTTAACATTCTTGTAAAATATATGTTTATAAAGATAAAATAATTTTGTAAAACTATTATTAATTATAAATAATATATTGATTGAAATATGAAATATATCTTCATAATTATATAAATAAATTTTAGTAAAATTATCCCCATCCCGCTATAAATTGCTTAATTACTTTTTCACGGTCTTCAATGAGCATGTTTGACCGTAAATATCTCTAGTTACCTATAATATTGCTGCATAAAAATTTGATATTTAGAAAATAGATGTTAAGATGAATCTAACAATATCTCACATGATATTTTTATTATATATATTAATTTATATTCAAAATCAATGTTTACAAATTTTGACTCCCGAAAAGTAATTAAACAATTTATAGTGGGACGGAAGTATTCTAACTAAGTAGAATGAAAATGATTAATTTTTTATTTATTAAGTGAATAATTTATCTTAAAATAAAATAGTCTTATTTTAAATTATATGAAAATAAGTTGTAAATTTATTTATTATTTAAATATTAATACATTTAAAATTTTTCATTTTATTTGAATAAATTATAAAAAATTATTATTTTCTTAAATGATTTGGGTCATTTGTGACCCAATCCGACCCGAACTATACTATGGAAATTTAAACACGACCCGATCCTTCATTTGACCTGAAATTTTGAGCTAATTTAGGTTAGTACAACTGACTCGCCCCGAACCGTAGGTTAGCATGACTAACCCTAATTTATATACATACTTTCTCAATGGCCCAATGGTACTCAAGATCAATGACTGTACCTTATTTCATTTCAAAGCCCAGCCTAAAAAATAGTCAACTAGTACCCACAAATATCTTTAACTTCCAATAAACACAAGTCCCCCAACCGAACACTACTTTGTCGATTCCAATCTTAGAATTTGAATATGATGGGCTGTAAAAAACATATTCCTAATTTCCTAGTATCTTTTATGGCAAATTATATTATTATTTTTTATTAGATCGATTAACGGTTAAATTAATTATTTATAAAAAGATATTTTGATAATTTTAATGGTTTAATTATAATTATTTATATATTATTATATATCTTAAAATTTTTAATAAGTTATATGAATCATGTTGCAATAAATAAAAATAAAAATCAAATTACGTCATTAATTATATCAATTATGATTTGACCTTGTCTAATGGTTAATCGGTATAAAATATATATATTTGTTGTAATATCTGCCTTTCTCTCCCGTTTCTTAAATAAATTGTGAAATTTGGTCTTGTTCAATTAGATTTATTTCAACACAATTAATTTAATTTTTGAAAATTTCAATTTAATTTACAATTTTCAGTTCGTTTTATCAAATTTAAATTTATTTCAGCAAAAATAAATTCAGTTTCATTCCAATTCTTTTATAAATAATTTAACTTGTAATCTATATTAACATAGTAGTTATTATTAAAATTATTATTATTATAGAGGGTAAAGTGCATAAATAATTCTATTAAATTTTGAAATTGCAGATATGACCTTGTAAAACCTTAATGTGCGAAACTAACCCTAAGTTTTTGTAGACTTGTGCAGTTATTTTGCTCAATTTCAGTGTTGACTCAATGAAGTCAGGTGTTGACCAAAGCTAAAAGGACAAAAAAATCGACTAGGATTAAAACTAAAAATTTAATGATCATTCTACCCCTCAACTTCTTCTTCATCATCGTCAAACACATCGACCACCGTCGCCGACCACCGGCCACCGCCGCTACTCCCTCCTCACCCAACCAGCAACATGAAACTCGTCATTCAAATCGATGAAAACGTTCAAACGAAAAAGCATGAACATGAAACCACTGCTGCCCGAAAATATGAACAAATCATTCCAATTGATGAAAACCTTCATTTAAATCAATGAAAACCTTCAAACCCATTTCCTTTCCTTTGCCCTTTTGTATCAGTCAACTCCTCTATTCATCCCATTTCATTGGCAGTCTATCCTCCTGCATCCACCTCAGTACATCAATCCAAGTCTCCATTTTCTTTTTGCTTTGAAAATGTAGATGCTGAGTAATCTCTTCTTCATTACAGAACTGGAACTTTGCATCTATTGAAACTCTAATCTTCAACAGTCCGTCCTTGTTTGGCAACCTTTTATGGCAGCATAATAGAGATATAATTGATTTAAAATCAGGATAAGAAAGAAATACCATTTCTAATTGGTTTTGTATATATCCTGTTCCATACTCCCTCCGTCCCACAATAAACTTTCTACTTTTCTTTTTGGGACGTACCACTATAAACTTGTTAATTCTAAACTTTCTACATTTAGTCATAAATGTGGTCATAACTCTTCCTTTCATTTGATTTATATAGGTCCACTCTCATCACCCATTAGAAAGATGTCATATAGACTTGTCTTAAAGTTTGTGCAAAAAAATAATTCGAAACTTTAAAGTGGGACGGAAGGAGTATTTGTTTAACTCTTGTATACCTTTTGCACTCACTATATATGAATACAACACCATTCTTTTTACTCACTATATATGAATACAACACCATCCTTTAAGCGATTCAACTCAATGCCCAAAAATTAGCGTGGAGGACCAAGATCACGAAGAGCAAAAGTATTATTCAACTTTCACAAGAAACTCAAAAATGGTAGTCGAACAAGAACCAGTAATAATCAGATCATCAACATAAAAAATGGGATAGATAATAATCGTTCGTGAGCAGCGAATAAAGAGTGAGTATCAAACTTACAAGACACAAAGTCATTGTCCTGAAGAAAAAGACGAAGCTTCATAAACCATGCACGAGGTGCTTGCTTGAGACCACAAAGGACCTTCTTCAAAAGACAAACATGTGATGGATGAGTGTGATCATGAAAGCATGGTGGCTGAGATATAAATACTTGCTTAGAAAGATCACCATTTAGAAAAGCATTATTAATATCAACCTGACGAATGGGCTAATTAAGGCTTTGTTTGGAAGAGCTTTTAAACTGTTGTGCTAATAAGCAAAACACATTTTTAGTGTTTGGTAAAGTGCTAAAAAGCAGTTTATTTTGAAAGTAAGAGTTATTTTGGGGGGGGGGGGGAAGCAAAAATTGATATCCCCCTACTTTCAAAATAAGCCATCTTTGCTTATAAGCACAACTCTGCCAAACAGAGCCTAAGAGTAAGAGCAATCGTCAATATAAGATAAATAATAGTTGGTTTAACCACTGGACTAAAATTATCAACATAATCAACACCCTTTTCCTGAGTGAAACCTTTTGCAACAAGATGTGCCTTGTACCTCTCAATGGAACCATCAGCTTGGTGTTTAATCCTATACAACCAAAAAAATGTAGCATTACGAGGAGGCGGAATAAGTGTCTACGTCCCATTATGCATAAGGGAATCATACTCAACTTGCACTGCATGTTTCCATTCAGGAATTTTAGAAGCCTAGGAAAATAATTTTGGTTCAGAATAGAGAGAGTCTAAGGGAGGTAAGGGGTGTTTAGTGGAAAGAATAATTTTTGGTTTAAATTTTTGGTTTTAGCCTGAGCGACCATGGTGTGTTGAATGTCATCATCAGTGACAGTGGGAACATTCAGCCAGAGAATCTAGAAAATGAACGCTTCTTCTCCACATATTCAAGAATAAAGAGAGAGCCCTTTGGAAAAGTTTGAAGTTGATCCTTTAATTGCAGTAAATTGGCGAGAGTCTGCGCATGAA
This sequence comes from Rubia tinctorum, assembly GCA_032355605.1. Taxonomy (NCBI): domain Eukaryota; kingdom Viridiplantae; phylum Streptophyta; class Magnoliopsida; order Gentianales; family Rubiaceae; genus Rubia; species Rubia tinctorum. The sequence continues at coordinate 10,658 of JAULKM010041342.1, forward strand.
ACATCTACTCCAAAATCAGCCATGCGTCAGAGGTAGTAACTGCACAAACATAGGCAAGCGGAGAAGGAGAAATTTTTTATTGAATCCATAAGAAAACCAAGAGATCATTCTTCTTCCATGTAGCAAAGGTTGAACTAGGTTTAAGTGGAGAAGTCGGCTTGGATGAATCAGAAGTGGCTTCAATGAACTCAGTAGGGGCCAAACCAGGAATAATAAACAACATTAAGATCATAGGCAATAAGAGCAGACTTGATGGATTGACGCCATACAGAATAATTGCTTCGATCAAGACGAAACTGGAGAGTATGAAGCTGGACAGTGGGGCATTGATTAGATGTAGCAGCGGTAAGGACTTCAGAATTAGCAGAAAACATGTCGTCAAAACCTATGAGAGAAGGAGTCGGCTGACGGCGGAAAAGTGAGGGAGAGGTGACCAGCGGCGGCTAGAGCTAGGGTCTAGGATTTAGGGTTTTAAAAAGAGGATAGGGTTAGGCTGATACCATGTACAATTGTATAGGGATTGTGTAAAACTGACTTGTATTCATTCAAGATATCAACATGTATTTATACAGAGGTTTCTTAGAAAATAAGCAAAACTACGGTAATCTAATCATATACAACTTTGATTTTCCATAAATACATATTCTATTCAAATAGTATGTGACATAATTTGACACCAACATTTTCCCTAACTAATGAGTGATGCGTCTCGAGACACCGTCGATGTTTAAGTTAGCAAGTGTGTACAAAAGTATGTAATACATTGTGAATGAATAAGAACTTGAACATATCCTTGTATTTGTTGGGGATATCTCTCTTATCCATGATTATGATTCCCTTACCTTGTGGAGGTGTTAATAGTGTTTGAGTATAATTGGAATACTGATCATAGTTTCCATCGATTGGGCTTTGGACCCAGGTATCATAAAGGCGTTCCTTGATCCAGTATGAGCATTATAGTCTATCATAGTCTGCGCCAATTTATGTTGGATCATTGGATTCTTTCCTTCCTCTGTAAAATCAAGTGAACGTGTTACAAAAAAAGGAAAGTTTGATAAACTCGTCTTTGAACTGTATTGATGGATTAGATTACCTGGAAAAGAAACTGCCTACTTCTGATACTCTGTTATAATATTCCTTTTAAGGATTTTCCATTGATTTCCAGAGGCATTCACCGAGTATTTAATTTGGTTTTATATTGAAAGTAAATTTCTAAATTCTAAGCTTTGGCACTTGGCTTCATGACAGATTCCAGTGGACCGAATCAAATGAATGTTGGGTACATTTTCTTAAAATTAATGTTTTGCATCACAAATAGTATGGCATGTAACAACATATATTTTGCATTTTCAACGAGCATGTACTTATTTTGCTGCATTTCTTATTCGTTTATATTATAAGAATAGCAGGGGGGAATAAAATTCATATGCCAAATGAATTACACAAATTTGTGTCACCTTTTAAGGGATTTGTAGTGTTAATATTCATGTTTATCATGTTTAGCAAAAACATCCTTCAGTGATTATGTATCGATTATCTTTATGGGATGAGAGCTTAAGGTGGTGAGAAGAAAATCCACGGGGATGTGTGGAAAGTGGCTTAAGTTGGCTTTTAGTTCATCATAATGTGTAGTTCCGTATTAAGTTTCTTTCTAGTTCTTATATTAATGTTTGATGAATTCTTACTGATAGGCTTGTGACCTGAACTTGATTAAGGGTGAAGATAAGTTTGTATTTTATTGTGCTCGTTGTGGTCTTAAGGTCATGGAGCCCATCTTTAAACGCGACAATGGGTGTGATTTGTTACTATTTTTTATAAAATAAAAGTGTTGCTAAATGTAGGTTATCCTTCCCATTTCATTAAGTATGAGTAGCAGTTATAGATTGAATATGAGATAAATGCATCTTTTACATTAAAGGTGCTAAAATTCTAAATGCAAAACTAAATCCTCTAATTCATTTGTGATTTTTAAGCTTTTAATTGACAATTGGTTTCCCTTGTTGGGCTAGCAAGCCTAAATAGCCAAAATAAGTTTAAAAAAACACATCTTATTATGTTTGTAGATAATTTCATAAGTGTATCAAATACAGTTTCTCTTGCTGGGCTAATTGGTTTTCCTTCATGGGCTTACGGTTTCCTCCCCCTTTTTTGTGGGAAGAATGAGGAGGAAGAAGAGTTGATGCAGTTAGGTTTAGCTTAGGAGAGAGGGAGGAGAAATTACTAAGGGGAGAGAGGGAATATGGGAGGCCGTCGTTGTGTCTCTTAAAAATAGTATTTATATGCCCTAATTGCGGCTAACTACTAGAAAGTAGATAGTAGAAAGTCGGGGTCGTCCACGAGGAAAAGAGGGTTTTATCGAGTGCTAAAAGTAGTTAAAAAGCACACGAAAAAGTCACTCTACGCGTGTGGTAACCAAGTTGGGGGGTTTTGATTTTAGAAAACGCTACGACTACTTTAAATAGCTAAATTAACCTACAATTAGAGAAAACAATATAACTACGAA
>JAULKM010041353.1:0-13160 GCA_032355605.1 Rubia tinctorum
TCATCCACTCATTCTACTTTTCCCTTTCTAAATTTAATTTCATCCACACATTTCATTCACCTAAATCCAAACACCTATAACTATCATGCAAATTCCAGTGAAACGGAGGGAGTACTTTTTATTTTTATTATTCCCATTAATTCAAGGTAAATTTTTTGCAAAGAATGTATTTCCATAAGTGTATACAAAGATAGGATTTAATTAAAATAATACAATAGTAAAAGATTTTAATTGCAATATTAAAATTTTATTATACAATTTGCAGTAGTTATGACTCGATTAATGCAACCCAAAAATTTTATCGTGTTTTATTCTAATTTATAGTTTAAACTTTGGTTTTTTCATAACTTGTGGAAAGACCGTCTTTTAAGAAACAGACTTCTAAAATAAAAGTAAACCGTTTAAATTGCCTTTGGTAATTTTCAACTGCTTGGTAAAGGTTCTGTTTAGCAGAGTTTTTAAGGTGTTGTGCTTATAATCAAAACATTTTTTAGTGTTTGGTAAAGTGCAAAAACCAGCTTATTTTGAAAGCATAAGCTATTTTTGGGAGAAAAGCAGAAGCTGGTCTCCCTCTGCTTTCAAAATAAGCCAGATTTGCTTATAGGCACATCTCTACCAAACAAAGTAAAAAATAAGTAAAATACAAAATTATATTTTTGTGGATGCGACGATTGGAGAAACAACCCCAAAATTTTTGGATGTGCTGAAATAATTCTCAGTTTTCGTCAAATATACTGAAACAACCCTAAATATTAGTTTATATGTCCAGTTATTGTCAAAATTGCAAGGTCATTTTGACACTTTCAAACATCTCGGGGTTGTTTCAATACTTTAAAAAACCTGTTGTAGAATTATTTTTGTACACCTCTTGAAAAAAAACTCATAACCTATACTTCCTTCATCCCATCCAAAATTTCATGCATTTCATTTTCGTCTATCCCAAACAAAGATTCACATTCTGACTATTTCCTTATTTTGACTGAAATTTGTGGCTGAAATTTATCCAATTTATTTTAATTCCCTAGTTTGATTGAAATTTGGCCACATAAATATCAACAAAATGAACTTTTGGTTAGAACAGCTTACAAAATCTGACGACCACTGCCTAAACCTTATGTCTGACAGGATTTGAAATTTTCCTTTAATTATTTGTTAATTTTTAAATAATTTATTTTTATAATAGAATTTTTTTAATTCACAACCTAAATTAACTTACAAATTATGTGAAATACAATCTTAATTTTAAAATACATGAGTTGTAAATCTCTTTAAAAGTAGAAGATATTTTAAGAAAGAAGATGGAATATAATTTCTTATACTTTAAATTTAAATTTATTTTTCACTCTTTATATTTATTTAATAATGGTTTTTTATTTGATTTTTTTCTATTATTCGTTTGAGATGGTATCTTATTAGGCAGATTAAACTTTAGATATGAACTTTTATGCAATTTTAACTCTATTCTAACTCTGGGGACATATCTCTAATAATTTTCTAGCGACCTATCTCAAATATTTTTCCAGGAATTTTTCTCCAATTTTTTCCATCATTTTCCCTCCAACTGCAATCTGCCAAAAATTTTTAATAATAAAACTATAATATTTAAAATTTACAAAAAATTGATCATCAAACTGAAAAATCATAAATATAGCAACAACTAGCAAAACAGCAACTGAAAATCACACTCCCTCTGTTTTGTTATTTATGACACACTTAATATAAATGGTTGTTTTCTTTTATTTGACACTCTTTCCATTTTTGGCAAGACTCCTTCAATTTCATCTACTCATTCTACTTTTTACTTTCTACATTCAATTTCATCCATTCATTTTGTTCACCTAAATCCAAGCACCTGCCATAATTAGAAAAACGGAAGGAGTAAAAAATAATAAAAATTCCAACAAAAATTATATTAAAAAAGAATCAACAAAAATTTAAAAAAACATCGACTACAGCTAATAAAACATCAACTGAAAATTATAAACATCATAAACTGGAAATCATAAATATCAATAATGCTTAAATTATGAATTTTTTTAAAAACTACAAACATCAACCTATATCACCAAAAAACTACAAAAATATCAACTCCTATCACTTAAACCTCACCGGAAAAATGAAAAATATCAACATGAGAAAAAAGACAAACAAAACATCAACCTATATCAACAAAAATGCTACAAACATCAATTCTTATAACCTAAACTTCACCTAGAAAATTAAAAACATCAACATGGGAGAAAAAAACTACATACATCAACTCATATCACCAAAAAAACTGCAAAACATCAACTCATATCTATTAAATCTAACCCAAAAAATGAAGAAAAAAAATCAATATGAGAGGAAACAAAATTACAAGCATCAACCAAAAAAATACAGTACCTCAAAAGTATAAATTCTTCTGAAAATCATAAAACATCAAAAAATTCTTAAATTATCATTTTTTAAAACTACAAACTTCAAGTTATATCATCAAAAAGATACAAATATCGACTCCTATCACCTAAACCTTACCATAAAAATAAAAAAAATATCAACATGAGAAAAAAGACACTACAAACATCAACCTATATCTCCAAAAAGTTACAAACATCAACTACTATCACATAAACCTCGCCCGGAAAATGAAAAACATCAACATGAGAAAAAAGACACTTCAAATATCAACCCATATCACCAAAAAAGCTACAAATATCAACTCTCTTCACCTAAACCTCACCCGAAAAATGAAAAATATTAAAATGAGAAAAAAACTATAAGTATCAATCCATATCACCCAAAAAACTACAAAACATCAACTTATATCAACTAAACCTAATACAAAAAATGAAAAACATCAATACGAGAGGGAAAAAAAGTTACAACCATCAACAAAAAACCTACAGTAGTTCAAGAGTATGGATTCTTTTTAAAAAAAAGTCCTGGCGGAATTTGAATGCAGCTCTATGATTTCAATGTCCAAAGTACTAACCACTACATCAGAGAACCATTATTTAACATATTCTCTAGGAAATAATATTAAACCTCATCATGTCTTTAGAAAAAATAAAACACAAAACTAAATATCATCGGTCACCACTCACAGAAGCATCGACGCGACTCGTCATCGCCATGGAGACATCGTCGTTGTGGAGTCGTGGTGCAAAGGCGCGAATCGCATAGGCGTTGACGTCGTCGTGCAGAGGCGCGAATTTCAGTAGTGAAGCTAGGGCACGATGTCGTGAATTGCAGCAGCGGAGCTAGGGCACGACATTGCGGCATCGTCGCATCGATCTCGCCCGTGGAAGAAGAAGAATCACATCGATTGTGCGTGACGGTCTTCGATAACGGATGACACGAAATGCCAGCGAAATTCCGATGAGATTCTGGTGCCTGGTGACGGTTGCCAGCTGCAGTTTTGGATCGGTTGCGGAGAAAAATTGAAAATGAAAAATTCTGAATAGTTTGTAATATATAATACTTGATAATTGCACAATAGCTCCTTAGATTTATTAGCCTATTTTAAAAAATACGCTAATTAAAACTTACAATAATTGTATAATAAATTCTAATCTAAATTTTAGACTGACTAAAATAATACTTTGTGCATTCATTTGGCATATGTAAATAATAGAAAAATAAGGGAAGTATAAATAAAATTTCACCAACATAATATTAGAGGCACGTACACATCTGCTAAAAATCATCTCTAAAACACTTTACCTTAATTTCAATAATCTTCCTTAGTACTCTCATCTTAGAGAAGTCGACACACTTTGCCTTAATTTCAATCATATTTCACCAGGCCTCGAAACACTTGCCTGATAAAGTAATATCATTGCCTAATAAAATAACTAATGTATAAATTACACTGACTTGGGTCTTGCGTGTAAGATGGGATTTGAATATTTATGATATACGGTTACTACCTTAAAAACTTGGTTTGGATTACGGATAGCAGTGAGGCGGGTTTTGATGGAAATTCGCTCCACACTTGGTTTAATTGGGCGGCTATAAATGTAGTTTTCGTGGGGTGGGCGGGTATTAATATGAAAATTGATACCCGCCATGGGCAGTGGGTAGGGCGGGTATGAACTGGCAGTGAGGCGGATTTTGGTGGAAATCCGCTCCACATTCGGTTCAATGGGGAGGCTATAGATGTAGTTTTCGTGGGGTGAGCGGGTATAAATATGAAAATTGATACCCATCATGGGTACTGTGTAAGACATGGATATTAGTTCATATCCGCCCTACCCCCGCTCACCCCACTATACCCGCTATGTACGCACTAATTTATTATATAATTATCTATTATTTGTCCATAGTGCACATGTTTTACTTATAATATTTTGATGTAAATATTATTCAACTTTTAATATAAAAACTATTAATTTTAAAGTAAAATTTAGGTGTTTTTTGGAGATATAAATGGGGTGAGTAAAATAGATTTGAAGTGAGTATGGAGACCCAAGTGGGTTATGGGACGGGGGTGGATTTTAATATTGTATCCGTCATGGGTGATGGAGCGGGTATGTGTATAAAAATTTTAGATGGGCAGGGATATAGAGGTATCATAATCCGTACACACTCCGCCCCATTGTCATGCCTAGTTTGGATTATGAATTTAGTTGGAGTAAAAAATGATAACTCTAGTCCTCCATACATTTTCGTCCTGCATCAGGGTTGATGAAAAGGAAAATTAAGGTATTCAATAATAAAATGACTTGGTGATCACTTTTTAGTGTTGATATGTAATTCTTTATCAAAGGAATTTTTTACACTGCAATTGTTAATATTTGAACTCACGATGAAAGGCGGATGTACACAAGGGTTAGAGGGCTATTGGAAGTAATTTTGAAAAAAATTCATATCGCCCCTTTATAGATAAAAAAAAAATGAAAATTCTTTTTCTCCTACTAGCCCCCGCCATATATATCTTGGCTGCGCCTCTGCTCACGATCACTGAAGTATTCAGAGTGTGTTTAGCGGAACTGTATTTATAAGTAAAACTAACTTATTCTAACTTAATTTAAAAGTTGGGGGAGACCAAATTCTTCTTTTGTACCAAATATAACCTCTGCTTCCAAAACAAACATTATTGAAACCATTTCCCTAACACAAAAAACTGTTTAATTTATATGTAAAACACTTATAAATCTCACCAAACACACTCTTAATAAAGTGCTTTGGACTATGAAATTCAAGTTTTGTCAGAATGTGTACTCCTTAGTTGAATTTATACTGAAATGAATTTAATTATTTATTATATTACATTTTAATAAATCGAAAAGAATAAAATCGAGGTTCAATTTATTTTTTAAATCCGGATAAATTTGACTACAATTTAAATTATTTAATAATTATGGGATTAAAATTATCTTTGAATTTTAAAAAAAATATGTATTCTATTTAAAAATTTTATTAGAATCATCAAAGATGGTTTCTTAGGCACCAAACTTCTTCTTCTTTTTTGAAAAATATTGGGAAAAACGTCCAACAACGATTACAATAATTGAAATTGACATCCAACTCAACTAGCCTCAAAAATAAATAATTTATTGTAAGAATATCTAAATTACATGTCAACCATACTGGTCGTCTGTACTATTACAGACTAGAGATCCTAATATCGCCATAGGGATATTAGCTCGCTTCCCACGAAAACCATGACCATTTGGTAGATCACACATCAATCACTTCGCCAAATAGAGATCTTCAAAAATTGCACCACCACTTCATTCAAAAATGATTTATATTTTTCAAGTTGTAAACACCTTGAAAACCACAGATCTAACAGCTTCCAAATCAATGAATAATCTAACCAAAACTACAAAAACACGATCTGTACAACCACATCGAGAACAAAACATCGATGTGAACCACTAAATCGAGTGATGATCATGAACACAACAATCTAATCTATCAGGTCGAAGAACAACGCTAATGTATGGAGACAGATCCATACTTATTCAATAACATAAATACTCAAAGAAAATAAAATAAAAAATTACTATTTCACCATCTCCCTATTGGGAAGATGGGGAAAGGAAAATTGAAGAGAAAAGTAGATTGTTTGAGAGAGGGGAGGAAGAGAGGACGACAGATACATAGATTCATCACGACATGTATTCAACATTTTTCTCGATTACATGGATTCATCACGCCTGGAGAACATTCAAAATATTTTCCAAGGTAATTTCTGAACTGTTTAGGTTTTGGATATGAGAACCGGTTCTTTGTGGTACGTTTTTCATGAAAATATAATTAAATGTAGCTACCAATGTTAATAGAGCTTTTATCGTTGCTATATATTTTTCCATAGCAGTTCATTGTTACAACTTATGTGAAAATTTTGGATTTTGCGAGAAACCCTAGATTGTCATTCTTGTTCTTGTCCGTTTTTAAAAATATGAAATGCATTTGCTTGGGGTTTCTATAGGTGGAATTCGTTCCAATCGAGAATGCAATTACAAATAAAAAATCAACTATGGAATACAAGATAGATCGAAACTAAGTTGGCATTGGCCACAACGAGATTACGAGAACAAGAAATGGAATGCGAGGCAAAGTTGCTTTCGGGCAGAGATGTCAAACGACCATTTATTTGTGACCTAGTGATGTTGACTAACTTTCAAAATTCCCTTGTTTGTTGTTTATGTTAGGTATGCTTGAAAACCTTGTGTACAAGGTGATGGCGCCATCAGTTGGTCGCTCCAATCCCGCCTTCAAGTTTAGGGGAAAATAATTAAAAACATAGAACAATAGGTTGGAGGATAACTATCTCGCAATAACCCTTACAATAACTTCTATACCGTTTTGCTTTTGTTCATTTGCAATAGTCATGTTACATAGTTTCAATGAAAAAAAAAATCATTGTGAGTTTTTATCCACTAGCGGTTTCTTTAGATATTGTTCTTCACTTTGTTTGGTTGTAATGCACAAGGTGTTGTACACATATTTTTAGTTTTGAGACAAACTTGTGCTTATATCCACGTTGTTATGGAAAACTTCTAATTCATAAATTTATAATATGACTAAATTTTCCGATTGAAGAACCGAAATCTTAACTAACATCGGATCGACAACAAAACGTTTAAAAAGAAAAACTCAAATGAGTTCAGATATCACAATTGCTACTTCCAGAACCACACCTAAAAAATCGATTACTCTATCGAGCTTTGTACCCGACTTGCCAATTTAATTTTCGAAATGATGGAATTTCAAGAATCAATTAATTAGACAGCATAAAAAATGGGAACACAACGGTAACATCGTCGTAGTATTAACTATAACACAGCGGTGTATAACCACCGTGCCTTGTGCAACGAAGAACAACGACAGCACCTGGAACGGCGTGTCAAAATCACCGTCCTTAGGTCAAATTAACCATCGTTGACACCTCAGATTATGAAAGGTAAACAAAAAGAGCTACACAAACATAGTCCGAGGAATGAACACAGTGACGAATGATTGCATCACCAATTCTGATCATATTCTAAGTGAAAGTAATGGTGTTGCACATTTCCTTGCAAAAAGGACGATTAAGACTGATACAATACAAGCACCAAAAACTCAGTTCTCATACATTCAGGCGAGCTACTAATTTTGACGAGGAAAGATCTTTTGTTTCCTAATTTCAGATGTGTTTTCATACATTCAGGAGTATATGTGAATGACAATACCTACATGAACAATACCATGTGAATGAGTCACTAGTACTACGAATATGTATACAGGAATCAAGAATACAAATTATTATACAATAAAAAAAAGAAATCCGACCACGCATGATTTGACATAGCGGTGGAGGATTTTCACGTGGAAACGCATCCATTGTTTTTACTAGTTGCCCTTTTATAAATAGGATTTGAGACACAAAGAGAAGGCTCTTGGCCTAATCTTCCGTTTTTTAGCCCACTTACTATAATTAGTAGTTTAATGTAAAGAAAAGACGGAAAAGAAACCAGAACTAATAATTCCCGAGGTTTTGATTTATTGAAAGATTTCTGAACACATACACACCAATTAGGCATGCAGGAATATAGGATTATGTACTGTGTACAAATTATTCGGAGGTGAGGCCTCTACCCCTTGTATTTTTATATACTGAAAAATTGATAGAAATTTATGGCAAGCTCTCTCAACATTACAGGTGATATTTTCAGGAAAAAAAATGTCTTAGCACGTAATTGAACATAACGTCAGCCGGTTCACTGCTTTAAAAAGTCAGAAACGACACTTTTATAATAATGTGAAGGCACTGATCACAATGCATATGATTATTTAGGGTAAAATGCATTTATATTCCCGAGTTCTTTGTTTAGTGCACATACTCTCTCTAGTCTAGAATAATTGGCACTCTTCAAATCGGCACAATTTTTTTTGTAAAGTAAAATGAGCGGAGGAGATTGTATAGGGAGAGTAAAAAGTAAATTGAGTGGATGAAATTAATCTTAATTTTGCCAAAAAGGGAAGGTGCCAATATAAAAAAATCATCTCAAAAAGAAAATTGTGCCAATATAAAAAAAATTGGAGGGATATATTTTCCAGTTTTTCAAAAGTCCACATATGTCCCATTGTTAAGGAAATAGAAACCCTTTCCTTGTAGGAAAGGTTATAGATGATAGTTACCTTATAGAATTAGTTATATGTGGTAATTTCCTTATAGACTTAGAATCCTATTCCTGTTAGATTTTGGTCTTTGTAACCCTATATATTGTAACATTCATCATTGATGAGATGTGTCATTGATGTGATATCAATGCACCATTAATAAAGTCTTTTGTATTTTATCATGCTATCATAGCTTAAAATTTCTGAGACCTGAAGTCTAAATAAATCTTCTACCATCTTCCGCCAGAGTCGCTGCCGCCGTCAAGTCGCGTGTTACACTACATGCGCCGCCACCACTGTCGACTGCCCTGCTGGTTGCTATTTTCCGATCGCCGCTACCACCTCAACGGTTGCAGCAATTCGTACAACTCTAATCTGTCGACGAGCGACGTTCACGCGCCACCGCCCGACTTTACGTGCCGATGTGCCTCTACTTACCTGATTTGCCAATTTCGCAATCGACGGTCGCCGCAACTTCTTTTCCATCTGCCGTGAACTTTTGCTGTCCGTGCCTACCCAGATTCGCCGTGCGTGTTTTTCACGCTCCGCTAGTACTCTACGTCTCCGCTGCGTCTGCAGCACACGTGCTGCCGCGTCTAACCTACTATACCGTCGATCGTGTGTGTCACTGATCTGCACCAATAACTACTCCTGGTTCCAATTACGATGCTGCTGAGCAAGCCCGCATCGTTGTTGAAAGATTTTTTTTATTCTTTTTTAATGATTAGCCATTTCATAATCTTATTCGCAAGTTGGGAATTCTTGATCATCCTGCTCCAACTTGAGGGAGGGTGATAAGGAAATAGTAATCCTTTCCCTTGTAGGGAAAGGTTATAGATGGTAGTTACCTTATAGAATTAGTTATAAATGGTAATTTCCTTATAGATTTAGAACCTTATTCCCGTTAGATTTTGATGTGTTGTAACGTTCATCATTGATGAGATGTGTCATTGATGTGATATCAATGCACCATCAATAAAGTCTTTTATATTTTATCAATGGTTGAGAATTCATTGAAAGAGTAAAAAGTAAATTGAGTGGATGAAAGCAATCTAGAATTTTCCAAAAAAGGAAAAGAGACAATATTTAAAAAAACATCCCAAAAAGGAAAGTGAGCCAATGTTAGAAAACCGGAGGGAGTACTTAATCTGATACCATACACATTGTGTACGTGTACAATATTGAGGTTCAGCCGTTCAGGCGATCCTTAGTTTCATGCCCTCCTAACTTGTTAAAATACCAGCATGGTTAAGTGGGTTTAAATATGGAGCATCGGGCTCAGACCATCTCTATCACAGACAGTGTAAGTTAAGTGCAAAACCTGCCACACAAGGTCAAGATTATCCAAGCAGATTTTCAACTCCGAATTCAATAGGATAAAATTTAAAAAAGTACTACCAAGTAATATTAATCACGGCGGATTCTCTAACATTCATCAAACAATGGATTCCCACAATTACAAGATAAAACAAGTACTGCTTTTTTCATTATATAAAAACTTCAAATACTCAGGTAGAAGAGACCCCCATTATATACTACAGATGGTTTAGAGGGAAAGGGAAACATTCAAACAGTTATTACAGACATGCCACACACATGAATGCAGTCCATGTTACCGTTAGATAGATTATTAGATGGAAAGAAACATCCTTTGACTTGACCTCTGAATGCAGCCTCATGACCACTACCTTCTGGAATGGAGTTTGATATTTTCATGGTAAGTGCAAGTTTGCAAGAAATTTCAGTTCCAACCTGTGGCAGGAGAGGAAAACCTATGCAGTTAAGCATATACAATACCTCCACCATCAAATCCTACAGGTAGCAGAAACATGCTTCACCATTCAAGCAAAAAGCCATACAATTACGTCACAGTTGGAAATGACGATAAACAATACAGCAGAAACAGGGTAGTTTCAGTTTTGAATTTCCATAAATGTTCTCTTCTATCTCCATATCAGAACTAAAGTGAACTACTTTAGAAGACCCAAGGTCTTTCCTTACCACGTATACCCCAACAAACTTCAAAGAATTGAGCAGGCCCATACCAAACAACTGCTCCCACCTCCGTCCCACTAATAACTTCCTACTTTCCTTTTTTATCCGCCTCACTAATAACTCCCTATTTCTAATATTTCTACATTTAGCCATAAATATGTGGTCATAACACTTCATTTCATTTGATTTATGTGGGCTCACTGTCATCACATATTAAAAATATGCCACAAGACTTGTATTAAACTTTGTGCAAAAAATAATTTGAAACTTTAAAGTGGGACAGAGCGAGTAGATGTGATTGCTCGATAAAGTTAAATGAATTGTGCACACACGCAACTAGCAATTGATACTCTCTCCACCACACTCTAAATTGCTTCATTGATTTTTGGGAGTCAAATTTTGTAACCTTTGACCGTAAATATAAATTAATCCATATAGAATATAAATATCATGTGAGATATTGTTAGATTCATCTAAACATCTATTTTTAAAATATAAATTTTTATGCGACATTATTGTAGGTAACTCGAGATATTTATGGTCAAACATGTTCATTGAATATCGTGAAAAAGTAAATAAGTAATTTAGAGTGAAACTGAGGGAGTAGTCAACACCAAATCCAAGTTTTGATATATGACTACATTAATAATTATCTATTCCTTTTGTGAGAATAAGTTAAGGGTCTGATTAGATATGATTAGTATGTTGGTTATGATATGATTAGAGTTGTTGATTAGACTAGAATTTTACTAGTACTAACTTTCTGTTCGTACTCTATATGTTCTGAGAAGTAATACATTCTTCATAAAGTGAAATCACTCTTTAATGGCATCAGAGTAGGTACTGATCCAAACATCTAAACCCTAATTTTATTTTATTTTTCCGTCGGCCACCTTCTTCTTCTTATTGGCAGCCAAACTCAACCCCCATTTCTTCTACCTCATTTTCCAACACAATTCCCGACATCTTTTTCAGGTCACCTTCCTCTCGGCCCGTCATATTTCCCAGTAGCAACATCCATTTTTGTAAATCACAAATCTCGATTCTAGTTCACGTGTCTTCTTCGTCCGCCTTCGTTTCTTCAACTAGCAGCTACTTCTAATATATGTCATTTTCAGGTCTTCAAGTATTTCTTTGTTGGCATTGTCTTCCGGTCTCCAGAGGCGTCACCTTCAGTTCGGCAAACTTTCGAGCACATATCCACAACATCTTCAGTTCAAAAAAAATTGGCGCGTGAACTTCTTGGACGAGTCTCATTCACGCTCAGACATCACCCACACACAAGCCTCCTCTTCAGCGCATGTGTTTCACGTGCGGGGCACTTTTCGGGATTTTTTTTATCCTGCGCATGTTATCCATGCGCCCGCGAGGTGTCTTCACGCGTTTAGCTTCTTTTACGCATCTTTGCCTCCATTTTGTCACTTTGCAATGTGACTTCTTTTGGTGGTGTCTATGAGTTTAATCCCATGGTTTCAAGTGGATTGTAGATTCTGGCGCCATAAAACAAATGACATTGTCCCTGCTGCTGTTAATCATGTGACACCTTATCATGGTTCTTCCAGCGTCTAAGTTGGTAATGGTTCTCAAGTCCTTATTACTCATGTTGGTGATTCTCGAATTTCTAAATCTTCCTCTCTCTATGATGTACTTATTGTGTCTGATATCACTAAAAAAGTTCTTTCGATTAGAAAATTTACTCGGGATTTAAATGTTGTTGTCTTCTTTGATGATCGCTCATTTATTATTCGGCATAAAATCACTAGTGAAACTTTGGGGTCATGGTAATAGTGAAAATGGGCTTTGTGTTTTAGACTATGGTGCATCTTCTTTGTTGTCTACAGTTGAATCAAATAAGTCATGTGCATCTTTTGAAATCAAGCATGCTAGACTTGGTCATGTTTCGCAAAAGGTTATTTCTGGTTTGCGTGCTTCTAGATCTTTATCTATCTCATCGATTTTGCCGAAACCTACCCTTTGTGATATGTGTGAAAAGGCTAAAGAGTTGCGTTTATCTTTTTATACAAATGATAAACGTGATGCTAGGGTACTTGATCTAGTTCTATGTGACTTATGGGGGCCCTCTCCTATATTATCTTCTAATGGTTTCTCCTACTGTGTAATTTTCCTCAATGATCATTCTCGACTCTCGTGGTTTTACGCACTTCACCGCAAATATGATTTCTGGGATGTTTATCCCCCGGTTGGAGGCTTTTATGGAGAACCAATTTTCTTCCACCATTAAGGCGTTTCAGAGTGATGGTAGGACTGAGTTCGTAAATGGTCGCTTACGCTCTCACTTTCAGAAAAAGTGCATTCACAATAAGATTTCTTACCTGTATACTCTTGAGCAGAATGGTCGAGTTGAGCGTAAGCACCGCCACGTTGCTGAGATGGGTCTGTCTATGTTATACCACTCTTATGTCCCTCTTTCTCACTGGCCCCATGCTTTTGCTGCGACCGCTTATTCTATAAATCGGCTACCCGCTCTTTTTCTTGGCGGACGATCACCATATGAAGTTATTAATGACTTAGTTACCATATACACGAAATTACATGTATTTTGTTGTCGT
>JAULKM010041364.1:0-13159 GCA_032355605.1 Rubia tinctorum
CCCCCCCCCCACTTTTGTTACCACACACTTAGAGTGACTTTTTCGTGTGCTTTTTAACTACGTTTAACACTCGATAAAACTCTTTTTTCCTCGTTGATGACCCCAACTTGATACTATCTACTTTCTAGTAGTATAGCCGCAATTAGGGCATATAAATACTATCTTTGAGAGGCATAAAACTAGTAACTGATGAACATCCAAACTTGCTCAAAGAAGAAATGATATTGTGGGAAAAATGACCAAATCTACTATTCCAAAGTTCAAAAGATGCTTTAGAAGCACTCGATGCAACAAAAGCAGATAATGCTGCTCCACTATAATTCAAAGCATATAAACCCCCACGATGGCCTTTGCTAATATCATCACTAGTAAACTTGGTGAAAGAAGAATCATCAAATCAACTAACATCCATTATATCTCGAGTTAACTTACTAATAGGCAATAATTTTTTAGTAATTTGTGGAACCATCAGAACATCAGACAATAATAATGAATCAGAGACTCAAGAATGACTAACTTGGGTAATGTTAATTAAGCACAAAATCATTACCAACAATAACACGATTGTTACTAGAATGAGGAGCCACGAGATCAAGAGCAGACTAAGAAGAAGTTGTGTGGTTGGTCACACAAGAATCAGTTATCCATCAAGCATGCGGAGGTGAATGCAGTAAAGAATGTGGAGAAGGTGCTCGAAAGACCAAATGAGGACACATCATGGCAATGTGACAAATTTTCTCACACCATTGACACTGCAACTGATACAATTCACCGTACAATTAAGTGAAAAAAGTAACGTGACCAGGAACATCACATCATTCACATTGTCGTAGAACAAAATGAGCAATAACACAAAATTTATTTTTAAAATAATGAATCTCTCGAGGAGAGCCATGCAACACGCGCAGATGCAGCTGCAGGGGCACTTGATGTCATGCACATCAGAGGGGAATCGCGCATCCGTGTCAAAAGCGAGAGATTACACACGCTTACTATAGGGTGAGGCTGGATGGCGCGTGAATCTCACGCTTTCTTTGTCTTCCTAGCTAAAGTGTACACCGGTCGGAAAAAGGGAAGAACACAGTGGCCGACAGTAGGAGAAAAGCTTACGGAGCGGTTGACCGGCGAGGATTGGAAGCAACGAGCCGGGGCAAAAAATGATGCCACCTGAGATGCGAAGGGTCGCCCGGAAAAAGAAAGTTTTCCGGAGACTTGTGCAATGGAAAAGACATAGGAACCGGCGACGGAAGACAGGTAGGCGGCGGCAGGTGGGTGGCAACCATTTGTTTTTTTATGATGGAAAACAACAAACAATTCACAACACTAACAGAGAGAAATAATGGACCAATCACACAACAAATTTGCAATTGGCAGTCGACATCTGCCTCGGTGTTAGTGTGAGGAAGAAGATAACAACGAAGGATTGAAAAAACAGAGAATTTTTCAAAAATAATCAATAGAAAAGACCAGGGAAAAAATGAAAAGACCTGGACATTTAGAGAAATCTGTTTGATATCATGATAGAAAATAAAATTCAAAAATAATTGTGGCTATGTGTATTGATATATATAGTGAGTACAAAAGGCATCCTAAGTAGAAATAAATATGGAACATGATATACACAAAATCAATCAAAAGGGGTATTCCTTTCTTATCATGTATCTAAATCAATTATATCTCTATTAGTTAGTTTTGCACTTTCACTAATTATTTAAAGTTATGTTGGCACTTTCAAATATTATAGGGTTATATTGGCATTTATTGTCATATATGTAGGGTTTTATTAGCCCTTTTCTCTATGTTTTTTTTGTCTCTCTTCATGTTATGTGTGTTATTTTACTACTCATCCATTCCATAGCCGCATGTACATGTCATCACTCTATTGGTCCAAGATTCATTCATATAATTTTGGCGATTATGCCCTGTTCTCTTTAACTTATTTTTCTTAAACTGAATTTAATTGAACTAAACTAAGATAACTATGCTGAACAATAGTAAAAATATAATCAAAATAATATGAATTTTATCAATAATATTTTGCTAAA
Organism: Rubia tinctorum; assembly: GCA_032355605.1. Classification (NCBI taxonomy): domain Eukaryota; kingdom Viridiplantae; phylum Streptophyta; class Magnoliopsida; order Gentianales; family Rubiaceae; genus Rubia; species Rubia tinctorum. The sequence continues at coordinate 2,046 of JAULKM010041364.1, forward strand.
TTGAACTTAATTGAACTGTAGATAATATCGAGAGAACAAGAATGAAGGTACACACTAAATTTTGAAAATACACATTTTCATTTATCGACCCATCTCAAGTTAAGATATACAGTTTCTTTTTATGGTAAAGATTTCATGTTCATGTTCATGTTCATGTCATCCACTCATTTACACTATTTTTTCTCCATTTTTCTTCGTAAAGATACACACTTTATTATTACGGTAAAGATTTTATTTTAATATTCATTTTTCTGCACTCATTTACATTATTTCTCTCACTTCATTTTATACCTACTCTCATTTGCTGATTTTTACCACTTATATAACCTATATTTTTACAGTTAATTTTTTCCTTGTGAAGTTTGAATAGAATAATGAGAAAAATATTTAAAAATCTAATAACATGATAAAATATAAAAGATTTATTTAATATAATATGAATTAGACATCGATATCTCATCAATCCCACCTTACGGTTGATTTCTGATCTCATAGAACGCCGTTCTCACCACATGGTTTGATAGCTCGTCCTTTGTTTGTCTTGCTCTCTAGAGCTTAAGAAAAATCATGAAACCCCTTATATCCTAAAAACCCTACTTATTATCGTTACCGATCAACTTCCATGCCACTGATCATCTTGGCACCACCACTGTTGCCCAAGACGCCACCATCGCTACCCAAGACGCCCCGCTGCCACCTTAGTCGCTGCTCAAACTTCATCGCCGCTACCTGCTTTTCTTATGGCGGGTCGTTCGGATTCATATCAGACTGCTGCTTCAGTGATCTTCGCTAATGCCCCCACCGCCAACCTTACTAATATCGATTGCTCAGCAATTGGTTTGGCACTGTCTGACACTCAACGGATTATGATTTCTAAATTACAAAAACCATCTGACAATGGGTTAGGTAAGATTATTTTACCTTGGATTCTTGACTCTAGAGCTTCGTATCATAATTTCGGCGTCAATGATCTTCTTCCTGATCTTATTGCTGTTGAATCTGTTGATGTTATTTTACCTAATGGGACCATATCTACTGTTGTGCAACAAGGAACTCTTTGAAAATCAGTTCGAGCAAAGTGATATGCGTGGATGAACAGTTGGGTGGGGTATATTGGCTTTGCACAATCGGGAATTTGCATCAGGTATCTTGGCCATCTTTGTCGAGTGTCTTCACCATCTCCAAGTCATTTGTTTTTGCGAGTTTCTGGCATCAACGATTAGGTCATCTTTCCACTTTAGTGTTGTCTTCTATCTCATTTATTAAATATGGTTATTCTGATTTTACTGAGGATATAGAAATTCTTTTCTTGTAAGAATGGTTATACATGATAGTTTCCTTACATGAATCCTTTTCTTCCATAAAAGGTTATAAATAATAACTTTCATATAGACTTTAGTTTCCATATCGAAGTGGCATTCATATTTTATTAAACAAACATTTTATATTTTATCATGGAATGAGAACTTTTATATTTTCTCATAGTATCAGTGGCAAACTTTTGAAACCTTAAAATTTTCTAAAACCCTACATTAGCTTGCCGATGCTGCCATGTCTTTCTTGTCGTCGCCGCTCTTATCTACCCCCGCCAATGCAAGGATCTACGTCACTCGCCGTTGTTTCTCACTGATCAATCATGTTCATGGTTGATTCAGTGTTACCATAAATTTTACCTACTCCTAAATTATAATTACTCGAAATGTGTTTGTGATTCCACCATTATACCTGGTCTTCTACAAATGCCGCTCTTACTGAAGTTGATTATTGTTTTACCACTGCTACTACTACTAATGAAGTTGAATACTGCTCTACCACTGCTATTGCTACTGTTGCTACTGCTGCTACTGCTACTGAAATTGAATCCCGTTCTATGGAGTTTTTTTCTTCAAAACTCTTAACGATTAACAATTTTATAATCTTCTTCGTAAGTTGAACATTCTTATTCATCTTGCTCCAACTTGTAGGAATTGTTATAGATGGTAGTTTCCATATGAATCTCTTCCTTGTAGGAAAGATAATAGATGAGAATTTCCTAATAGATTTTAGTTTGTATCCCTATATATTGTTTCATTATGAATGAGGTGGGTTATTGATTAGATATCAATGCACCACTGATTAAAATGCATCATTGATGAAATATCGATGTGCCATTTATACTATATTAAATAAACTTTTTTTAAAATTATATTATCACATAACGAGGACCGATGCCTTATTATATTTGATAGAACTGAATTAAACTAAACAAAATATATATTATTATATACTAAAAGGGTAAAAAAAAAAATTAAGTGGCACCTCCACATTTAACCACATCAATTTTCACAAATTTTGACAAGTGACACTTCCAAAACTTGACACATCAGCTAGCCTCATTTAATTGATTTTCACTACTTTAAAAATTGATTATGTCCTTATTATTCTCCTAAACTGAAAATGTATCTTCTTCTTCTTTAAACTACCTTCCATCTTCCTTTCTCTCCGCCTTTGCTTATTCCATATAAAATTATTTATATATTATTTATTTTTGACAGTATTTCTATATAAAATTTATCTTCCATCTTTAAAAAAATAAATATATTATTTTTGTGTAAATATAAAATATTTAACTAATTATGAATAAATAGTCAATTAAATTAAATTTTACTTATAATTTATAAATATAATAAAATATTAAAATTAGTGCATTGCAAGAGTATAAATTATGTTATATTTTTTATTTTCATTTTATGTTATTATTATTTTGAAATTATTATAGTATTAATAAATATATTAATTTATTTTAAATAATGCATCGTGTATTATTCTCATGTAGGAGTATCCGTTAACGAAAAGGATCACCTTGAAATATAATAACTCATTACTTATTTAAATTAAAAATTATACTCCATTTGTTTCTCTATTTGTGATACCATGGGTATATGTGCTTGGATTTAGGTGAAGAGTATGAGTGGATAAAATTGAATGTAGAAACTAAAAAGTAGAATGAGTGGATAAAATTGAAGAAATCTTGCTAAAAATGGAAAGTGTCATTTAAAAATAAACATTTCAATACGGTAAGTGTGCCACAAATAAAATAAATAAAGGAAATATAATATCTTTAATTTTCATTCAGAATCGAACACGGGGTGTTATCTATAATCAAGTTAAAACTAATGATAAGATGAGCTTTTAGAACACCTGTTGGCACTATTTTAGAGCACTAGGGATTTTTAATTAGCGTTAGTTCAGAACACTCTTGAAGTATAACCGAATGGTCCAACAAATCTGCTGGTGATGCTAGTATTATATTACAAATGGATATCTGAATATGATTTCTAGCACTGTTCGCCGGAATTTTTTTTTATGTTAGGGATTCTGTGAGGGACTAATAAAAAATTACCAAGTGTATAAAACTACCATGAAACACCCCCTAAAATTAGATGTCCACTAAAGATCTACTCCTTTCGTCCCAAAATTATTGGTCTATTTACCTTTTTAAAGTCAAATTTGGTAAATTTTGACCCTAAATATAAATTAATATATGCATAATTAAAATATCATGCTACATATTGTTAGATTTATCTTAACATCTATTTTCTGAATATCAATTTTTATGCAAAAATGTTATGTGTAGTTAGGGATATTGACGGTCAGGTCAAACATGATCATTGAATACCGTGAAAAAATAAATAGACCAATAATTATATGACAGAGTGAGTAATAATTATGTACATTTGACAACTTCTTATTGATTCCCACCTTAACGTAGTAAAATACCTACACGATCCCAAGCCTACAATCACCGTTTCTTAATCAAATAGTAGATTTTAAATTTGGAATCTAATTATTTCAGCAATATCCTTATAATTATATTTATATGGTGGATCATCATCTTATATTTTTTAATTGGGATTGATTTGGTTGAAAAACCATGATGAAACTAAACTGTCACCTAGCTACAATGAAAAACCATGATGAAACTATGCTAACACGTGTTTTAAACTCCAAATTTCAGTCATTGTTTCTTCTTTATTTCATTTTAAACTTTTAGTCTAATCAAACAAGGCATTCATGTCGGAGATCTTTCACGGATATACTTTGTTCCCCTTACATTTTCTTACAATGGTGTATGTATTAAGGAACAGTGAATATTACTTGTAATTGTAATTATTATTTGTTTTCTTTTTTTTTCAGCATAGGTCTTTGTACCTATATATATATAATATCCCAGATCATAGATATAAAGACACATCATTACCCTTATTTTCTACATGGTATCAGAGTCTAAAACCCTGAAACCCGAAGAAAATTTCCGTTGCCGTTTCCGAGCTTCCGCCACCTCCGACGATAACCGCACTTAGCATCCACACGGCGCTGCCGCCACTGTTGTCTGTTGCTCGACTTGTTTCGATATGAATTTGCCGCCAATTCATCCTAATGGCGAATTCTGAATCTGCCCATTATGCCATCGAACGTGCTCGCGTCGCTGCCGAAACTGAGGCCAACAATCTACAGAATCTTAATGCCACCGACATCATTGCAGCTTTACTGAAACATTTGCAATTGCAATCTGGCATTGGGCCATATGTACCTGTTTGTCGATCTGTGAATTCTCCTTACTACGTTGGTCCTTCTGACAATCCCGATTTGGTCATCTGTCCCGACGTACTGAAGGGTGAAGAAAATTACCTTGAATGGATTACTGCGATTTGTAGTGTTATACTTGCTAAGAAGAAAATTAGTTTCATTGATGGAACTGTTACCAAATCCCCGGATGGTCATCCTAATGCAGATGATTGGCCTGGAGATAATTATACCCTTGTTTGCTGGATCTTGCAAACTGTTGATCTAGCCCTACGATTTTCTACCAGTTATTTTTTCATATTTAAGGAACTGTAGGATGATCTTGCTAGACGATTCACTCTTGGTAATGGTCCATAAATTCTTTAGATGTGTGATGATATACAGAATTGTCGGCAGAATGACCAAGCTATTGCCATTTATTTTGGCAAACTCAAGAAGTTGTATGATAACTACAACTCTTTTCACCCTCCCCGAGGTTTGCTCATGTGAAGATTGCAAAACACTGTGCACGTGCAACTATGCTGTTGCTGCCTTCCATGATCGTGAGAAAGAGATAATTCATCAATTTCTCCTCGGTTTAGATGAAGGCTATCACACCTTGCCACATGTTCCCCTTACATCATGACTCTAGATCCGTTGCCACCTGTCATGCATGTATATGCTCTTGCTGCTAAGGAGGAGAATTACAAAGCCGTCATTCTGTCTCGCGAGTCTTCAACTGACTCCATGGCATATACTGCTCGACGCCCATCACCTTCGGGTTCTTCTTCTTGAGTTCTCACTTCAGCTGAACACAAGAATTTCATTTGTACACATTGTCATCGCAAGGGCCATGTCAAAGATACTGTTTCAAGCTCACAAGATATCTAGAAAGGTTCACGGAGATGAGGGACAGAGCTAACATAGCGAAGATGATGGCGCCAGCTCAACCAGTCACAGCCGCCGCCAATTTCGGAGCTCCGACCGCTGATGTCTGCCCTCTTCCACTACCGTTCGTCGGCGCCGTGGTATCATATTCAAGTTATGCGGCACCCACTTCATCTGATGCCTCTACCCGTTCTGATTTTTGGTCCTACTCTGTCTGACGACCAATGTAGTACGACCCTACATTTATTTAATCAATTCAATTATGTTTCTGACTATGGATCAGATAAGCCTACTTTACCTTGAATTCTTGATATGGGAGCCTCATATCACATGATGGGTGACAAGGGTCCTCTTAATGATCTTACTACTGCTATCGATTCTGTGAATGTTCTACTGCCGGATGGATCTGTGTCATCTGCCACACAATATGGTTCTATGCGTTTTGGAGATGCTACTCTTACTCATGTGCTTTACATATCTACTTTGCGATGCCATTTATCATCATTCTCTAGATTGTTATCTGCCTTAAAATGTCAAGTTTTGTTTACTGAAAATTATTGCATTTTACAGAAAATCAGTATGAGGTTTGTGATTGGCGTGGGTGAACAATAAGAGAGGTTTATTTGCTTCGTCTCCTGGATACGCGCATTCAGTCTCATATCCCGTAGTCCATTTTGATAGTTACTTCAGTTTCTGCATATTTATTTGATTTATGGCATCAACGTCTTGGGCATCCTTCCTCTACGATGTTGTCTTCTATTTCTACTCTTGATTTTAGCATAAATAATATTTATGTTCCTTGCTCAGTGTGCCATAGAGAAAAACATACTGGACATAGTTTCTCTTTGAGTTCTTCGAATGCTAGTTCATTATTTGATCTAATACATTGTAATGTTTGGGGTCCTTATCAAACACCATTTTCTAGTGGTGCATTTTCTTTTTAAACTATAGTTGATGATTATTCCCGATATGTTTGAGTTTATTTATTAGTAGCTAAGTCAGATAAAGCTTCTAGATTTATAGAATTGTGTGCTTTGATCAAGAATCAGTTTGGGCGCTCCATTTGCTGTGTTTGTGCTGATAATGGTACAAAATTTCTGCCTTTGAGATCATACTTTGTTGAATTTGGGATTATTTTTTAGACTTCTATGGTTGATACGCAACAACAGAATGGTCGTGTAGAGCGCGTGCATCATCATTTGTTAAATGTGGCTCATTGATGATTGATTTCTTTCAAGCTAATTTGCTGATTGATTTCTAAGGAGAATGTGTTCTCATTACTGCATATATGATTAACCGGACACCGATGAACCAACTCAATGGACGCACACCATTTGAGTTACTCCATGGACGTACTCCAAACTACAAGCTTTGCAAGTATTTGGATGCTTGTGTTTTGTCTCATACATCCCCGTATTTCATGACGAGTTTGCTCCAAGAAATCGACAATGTCTTTTTCTTGGGTATCCTGCTGGAAAGAAAGGCTATCGCCTTTATGATTTGGAATCCCGCACCTTCTTCAATAGTCGAGATGCTGATTTTTATGAAAACTAGTTTCCTTATGTTGTGTCATATGACTCTCCGCCATCGGCTCCATAAGTGACTACTAGAGGTGCCACCACCTCACCGTCGGTATCACTTCCGCCAATGTCGGATGCCACCTCAACGTCGAAAGCTACATCCCCGTAGGAACCCTCACCGCCTTACGTGACCTCCACCACCGATCACCGGCTAGCACTGCAACCAGCTCCACCGGCCGCTCCGTCACATGACACGATTGTCCGACCACTTGCATCGCCTACTCCACCACTAGCCTCGCTGTCAAGTACTTCTTCTGGCGCCACTTCCTCATAGACAGAGTGTCTGCGATCGTCGACCTCCCACTTATCTGGAAGATTAGGTTTATTCTGTGACTACTGTTAACCCCCCACTACGATCATACCTGGATTTCTAAATTTGCAAACCCAAGAAAAAATGCAAAGCTCTAAGATCTTTGAGAGCAACTATTCAATGGAGTGATGAACCGTGGAATTAAAGTCTCACTCGTTCCTGTAATTAATAAACATCCACATACAGAAGGATGTAGATTATAACGGAAGAATAACTGTGAACAAACAACGATATGTCTAACTCACAAGAATGAAATCCCCGAGTGGCAAGATATGCTTTAAGCTTGTTAAACCAAGCTCTAAGATATTGTTTAAGATTGTAAAGAGTCTTGTTTAAACGACACACATTCTTAGGATGGGCAGGATCCTCAAAGCCCCTTGGTTGCCTCATGTAAATCTCCTACGAAAAATCACCAATAAGAAAAGCATTGTTAATATCAAGTTTTCGAATGCACCAAATTTCTGAGAATTAAATAGATAGAACCATTCAAATGGTCGTCAAGTTGATGACATGTCTGGATGTCTCAAAAAAATCAATACCTTCCTCTAAACTAAATCCTTAGACTACCAACTAAGCCTTGTGACGTTCGATCGAACATCCAAGTGGCACTTTATCCTGAAAAATCCACTTACACCCAATAAGATTCATATTAGTGGGACAAAACAAGAGACTAAATGCATTATATTATACTTTCATCACATCTTGCCAACATTTGTGCTTAACGGCATGGGTGAATGTGATAAGATGTCAAAAATGTCATTTGTTGTATTTTTCTTAGTTTAGTTTTTTTAGGAGTTTAACACTATACTCTTTTTCCTTTGAGTTTTTTAATGAGGTAGTATGCTCATAATTAGAGTTAATTTAGAAATATTGTAATTTAGAAGTTTTGATTTGACTAGAATTAGATTTGGTAAAATTAGATAAGGCAATATTTATTCAATATTAGTTTGAATAAATTTCAGCCATATATACTCATTTTATTTTAGGTGTTTTAGTTAGATATGGTTTTAGCTTCCTAAATCTACCATAATTCTTTTCAGTTTCTATATGTACTGGCAGAATTATACCCTATAACTAGGGAAGGTCATCCACAAAATTATACACTTTTAAACAACATTATTATCAATCAAAAATTCAGATTTTTGAGTTTATTGCTTGCGAGCATTAATTTTTATTGTTGCTTAATCTTGTGGGTTAATTAAGTATCAATACCCTTTGTGAACTAATCATGCGAGCTAGTTAGTGAACAAAGAACCCTTTATTTGTGAGGTAATCCTGCAGGCTAGTTAACGAGCAAAATTTTGAATTGTGAACCAATCTTGTGGGCTAGTTGGCTTTACAATTCTCGAGCTGTTCAAGATCCCGATGGCTAATTTTGATCAGTTTGGATGGCAATACTAGGGTTTGCGAAATCTCTCATTTAGTCGAAGATCTAAAATTTGCAAGGAGATTCATATCAGAATGTGTGGGTTCAGGTGTAAAATTATGGGAGATAGTGGAAGTAGATTTTTTTGGTTTCAGAGAGTTTGTACATGCACGAGTAAGAATTAGGGCAGTAATAGGTTGATGTAAATGGTTTAGCTTGAAAGCTAACTGTAGGTTGTTGATAATGTGGGATGGTTGATATTGGAGGAGTGGTGGAGAGTGTTAGTGAAATGTTTGGTTGAATAATGGCGGGAGATGAAGGCGCCAGTGTACACGATGAGGAAATGACAACAACATACTCACAAAAATTTAGAGAAATGGGTTGCAATAACGTAAGAACAGAGGTACGAAATTGATAGGTAAAGAGATCAAAAATCAATTTTGTGCAAATTATAAGGTCTAAGAAATGGGTAACAGAGGCAACCAAAAAGTCTTTTTTAAACCATGGTCAGAATTTGTTTTTGTAAATTTTTTGGTAGGGGGATTGAGAATTACACAATGGAGTGATTATTCGATTATGAAGATACAAGTTTTTTTCCATGGTGGATTTACATAATGTATTCGGTGAGGCACATTAATAGTAGTAAATATAGTATATGAGAGACTGAAAATATAGATTAAAATGATATTAATAAAAGTTTAATCTGTAAATTTTAAAAATAAGTTAATATACATTTACAATATTTCTTGACGAATATTCATGTTTTGACAGTATTTAATAATTATCTTTTCATCAACTTCACGACATATTTTTTTTCAATGAATGCAATAATCATTGATTGAATCAAGAATCCACCATTTGGTGTAGGATAAATACATAATTAGCTATACTAGTTATTTGTAACTCTCTCCTTTCAATAATCTTCTAACAACTTATCCAAAAAACAAGATTTAAATGAGGGATGCTTCTTATGACTAGTCTTTATGTGGGAAATTTATTATATGATGGTATATGAATGGAAAGATAATTACCGAATTAACTATTTATAAAAGTAAAAAAAATGTTCAATAATTGTATACAAAGATAAAGATAATTTTTTTTATAAAAACTAAATATCAAGAAATTGACAAGTTTAAAGTTTAGGAAATTAATTGAGAGGGGAAAATAAAAATACCAAGTGTTAAAAATTTACCTATAAACACACGTATATCCAAATTAAAACAAAAAAAATCAGTATTAAGCATTAAAGTGGAGGTCAATGGGAGCACGTGCTCCCACCCTGCATCCACCCTGACTGTTTTGAAAGCATGTTCCCAAAATGCTCGTGGAAGAGAGAATTTGGCTAAGAGATCTCTTTCAATAATGATACGTTTCTTCTTTCAACTGTACTGTTTTGTTATTGTATATAAGGACAAGAGACATGGTGAACAATCTCATTGTTTTAAAGAAAAGTGAAACATTACGAAATTCTCCTCTCCCTAATCTAATTGTAAACCTTTGATGTCACATTGAAATTGAGTTTTGATCATTGTTCAAAATTGCACAAATGCGGGAAAATTGAGATTTGTAGACAAGAAATAAATCCACACAAATTCAGTGCAATCATTAATAAATAACGCAAAAATATTGATGCCCATTCTAGAAAATTGTGAAGAAGGTCCCTTAACATTCGAATACACAAGTTCAAATGGTTTAGTAGAAGCAACATGGGACGTAGCAAGTGAAAAATGATGACTTTTACCCAGTTGACAAGTATCACAAACATTTGGTAATTTCTTGGAAGAAAGAGGAAGTTTAAAAGAGGAAGTAAGACGTTTTAACAGAGACTTGTAGGAAGGAGTTAGCCATTGATGTCAACCGTGTAGCGACGTGCGAATACCGGTGATGGCCATGGTTTCAACTGGTATATTTGTAATGTAGGGTAGCCAATAGATGGCTTTGTTAACATCTTTTTGAAGGACTGTTTTGTCAAAAAAAATCTTGACAAAACAGTGAGTAGGGCAAAATTCCATGAATGCTTTTCGTCTCTAGTAAATATGGACACATTGAGAAGATGTTTGGTAAGTATATGTACAATAAGCAAAATAGGATATTTGAGATTAGGGAAAAAAGAACCAATATGAGAAATAGACAAATGGTTAACATTTCCCACTTGAAGCTTGTCATCTTCATTGTAGTCATCGACATTGGATAGTTTATATAGATCCAATGTGACTTGGTCGATAGCACCAATGTCAAAATACTAGGAAGGATTAACCACTGTCGATGACTTGCTTTGGTGAACTATATTAGCATGTCGGGGGTGGTTTCAAGGATGAGGCCGACGTGAAGAAAAATTGATCTGGTTGTGAAAAACTGGTTTTACCGTTTTTAGGCTTTAACTATCAACCCTATGTTCCAACGTAGATTTATACCTAACCAAGTA
>JAULKM010041384.1:0-13157 GCA_032355605.1 Rubia tinctorum
GAATTGCATTGAGGTCATAGGTTAGTTCTAAAGGTCATATCTAGGATGTGTACCCACTAAAGTGACTCTATAACCTTGTAGAAAATAATGAGATACTAATCTTCTTGAAGGCGGAGCTTATTCTAGAATGGATAATTTCAATCTTTGTAGTTAGTCAGCCTATCGAGTTTCCGAGTTGACTAACTTTGTAGCTAATGGCTAGAGAAGTTGTACCGAGTATTAGGAATTTATTATCTAAACCGGGGGAGGTAAGAAATAATTCAGGAGCAAAACTTCATAAGTGACAGTTCAATGGTAGGTACAATGATTAAAGCTCTCCACAACATGTGATCAAGGAAAGATGATAGGACATACTTCTAGGATTTGAACATAAATCAAGGATTGATGAATAGCTAAACATGGGAAGCAAATGCCCCCAAGTCTCTTTAATATTATAATTAACTCTTTAGTTAAGTTACATGCTAGTTGATAGTTCCAAACAAACTCACCCCATTTTATGGACACAGTTTGTGACTTTTATGTGTGTTGCATATTGCAAAAGCTTTAATTATACCCATTTTTCTCTCCGGACCCCGACTTGCCACCGTTTACTTTTTAGTAGCTATTAGAAATAGATCAACTTATAAATTATTATCTTTCATAGGCGCACTAGTTTTAACTATGCTAGTGTCTCGGTCACTTAGCTTATAAGGTTTATTATGTTGTGCTCAATTTGTGGTAAGGTGGTTCTAAAAACCTGTTAAAGTTCCACAAAGGGCCCTGAACAACAACGTTCACTCAAACTAAATCCTTCCCACTATAATAAATATTGTGATGTCTCGGAAACTCGACCTGTCTATAGGCTTATGGACAAGTGACTGTGCTTTTTCACTTAAATAATTTATTTTTAAATTTAAATATTGTATTTTATAAGTTAAAACATGTAATAAGGTATATTTGAATGTACAAATATAAGTAATATTATATAAAAAGTACAATATTTAACATTAGAAATATTTTATATGAATTTAAAATTTTAGTATTTAATTTATCAAATGCAGTGTATAAGTAAAAAAATACCATAGAGTTTCCATAACTTAAAGAAATACCACCTGTCAGAAAACATCATCAATAAATGTTATATATATTGTTGCATCATGCAAACAATTGATTGCACTTTACCAAATGTATCTTGTATTTTAAAGAAGGATGCAATAAAAGTTGTGTGATGGTCATATTTTGGATTCTTTTAACTATAAATTAATAATTTGTTTTAAATGATAAAATATTTATTTATTTATTGTCAGTTCAAAAAGCCCATCAATAAAAACTACTCCATCCCATTTTAAACTCCACACTTTTACTTTTGACAGTTGACTTGAAAAATGATTAATCCTTAATATTTTTCATTCATGATAGTTAAAACTTGTGAAAATTTGACATTTTAAAAATATATGTTATAATGAATCTAACAAGGTATCACACAATAGTATTTATACTTGCATACCAATTCAATTTTATGGTCAAATTTAAGAAATTTTGACTAAAAGAATAGTTAAATTGCAAATTGAAATGAGACAAAGAGAGTGCAACATATTAACATAATAAATAATTTTTTTTACTTAAACTCATATTTTCCTTTTTGCACCATATAAATTAATGGATTAGACATTTAATTTCGTATAATTTTTGTAAAAAATAAAATTCATATTTTTCATCTATTTCTTCCATTTTATAGAAGGATTTCACTTCGTCTTGTTTAGAAAAATAACACCAACTTAAAACTTCTCAACACTTAAAGTATTCGTATCAATGTTTCGAAACCTAAATACTTAATATTGTAGACCATTATTTTTAATTCTATGACAACCTTGACCATTGTAGTTTATCAGCTGTAAAGTAGAATGTTATTTATATGACTCTCATATTTGTGAGATTAGAATGTAAATAATTAATTAGAAATAGATATATAATCCAACTGATAATTTTAAATATATGTGTTTATATATATACTTATAATTATTTATACTCTCTCTTTAGACTCTAGGAAATTGCATATGAAGCCAGTAACTCAGAATTAGTCTTTATAGAATTAAAACTCAAATATGTCCTATTCCTCAGAGCTTTAATAGAGGAAAATTTATTTTGGAAACAAAAATCTAACATAAAATGGCTTAAGGAGGGAGATAAAAATACTAAGTATTTTAAAGTCTCTATTAAATAGAGAAGATAAAAACAAAATAACAAAAATAAAGACTAATGAATGTACCTGGACTGATAACACACAAAAAATTGAATTAGAAGCAGACCAGTTTTACCAAAACCTTTTGATATATAATTTTTAACCTAATTCTGACACCTATTAGCTACATTTCATCAACCAGATTCTACATATCTTAACCTCGGAGGATAACCTCGGTATAGTGAAAACTCCTTCACTCCCAGAACTTAAAAACATTGTTTTTTTCTTTGAGCCACAATAGATCCCCAAGTCGAGATGGTTTACTGCAGTTTTTTTTCCAGAACATACTAGGACAATATAGAGCCATTACAACTTCATGCATGGAACCAGAATCCCACCATGCATCTCTAGTGCATAGATATGCCTAATCCCAAAAAGGGAAATCCATCATTTTCGCATGTTCCAGGCCAATATCATTCGCTAAGAGGATCACTGATTTCATGCCAAAACATATTTCTCACAATTAATTAGCCTTTATGAAAGGCAAGGAAATATTTGACAATGTGACTTACCTCGAGGAAATGACAAGATTTTAGAATAACAATATTGGTGCTCTTGAATGTATACTTAAACTGAAAAGATTTCACAATAACAAGATTGGTGCTCTTGAATGCATATGTAAAATTTATTTAGCAAAATATTTTGATGGAATAAAGTAGTCTTTTCTCAGTAAAAATTGATTTTGCTCCTCAGTGTATCAAATCATGTAAAACCTTTCTTCTGCTTCGTTTTAAGTCATTATCAATTCTACACCTTCTTCTTCCAAGAAAGTAGAGGGACCAAACAGGGAGACCCCATTTCCCTCGTACTCTTTAATCTATTTTCTAAAGCTTTCCATGAAGTTCACATTTCTGTTTTATGAATAATAAATTGAGATATTTAAAATTTATAGTGAATACTTTATCAATTTCTCAGTTGAGCTATGTTGAGGCCTCAGTGTTGTTTTTACAAGCCACGCAATTAACAATGCAAAGATTAAAATCTTTCTTACAGATTCTTAAGCCAACAACTGGTCAAAATATCAACTATGGAAAAAGTAAATTTTATATAAGTAAACATGCCACCACAACCCAAGAAAACCTGATTAGAAACTCATTAGGAATGTCAAAGGATTAGTTACCATTCATATTTTTAGGCTGCCCAATCGACACGGGTCAATCTAGAGCCATCCACTTTCATCTTCAATTGGAACTAAATGATGAAAATTTGAACTCATGGCTTAGACTTATAGGAAGGTTAAGCTTAATTAAATCATTCATGTTCTCAATTCCACAACATCTTTGGGTTGTTATGACACCACCTAAATCAGTCATCACACAGGTAAAACGAAAACTGACAACTTTCTTATGGGATGAGACTAATATAGGAAATTAAACGATCTGGATAAGATTCAATAAAGTTTGTTTCCTAGTAAACCAAACATTGTCCAAAGTACTTACTCAAAGGCTTAGCAGAGTGATAACTGAGATTGTGAATATTGATCAAGCTGCCTTTGTACCTGGGAGAAGCATCCATGATCATAGTCTGATGGCTATGGAACTGATTGGGAGTTATAACAGAGAAGTAGAAAGTCTGAGATGTATGTTGCAGATGGTTATTCAAAAATCTTATGACACGGTGGATTGGAGAGCATTGGAACTAATAATGAGAGAAGTAGGCATACCTAAAAAATTCATTTAATGGGTAATGGTTTGTGTGTCTACACTATCTTATCAGTACATTGTAAATGGGGAAACTTCAAGGATTGTGGAAGCTAAAAGTGGATTGAGGTAGGGGGATCCCATATCACCATTATTGTTTGTAATTATGATGGAGTATATAAGCAGGTGTATACAGACATTGGGAGAAAATATGGAGTTCAAGTATCATCCAAGATGTAAAAAAACAAAGCTGATTAATTTAAACTTTGAAGATGATGTACTATTGATGTCCACAATGGAAATAGGAGTTGTTAAGGCTATGATGGAGGCTTACAATGTGTTTGCTGAGTCTAATGGGTTGAAGGTTAACATGGAAAAATGCAAAATATACTTTGGAGTAGCTGAAGAGGAGCAGAGGGAGGAAATTAAGAACCTGACAGGATTTGAGCAGGGTGACATGCCATTCAGTAATTTAGGAATACCCATTACTAGCAGAAAATTGAATGTAATGATGTGCTAACCAATAATTGACAGAATCACGGAGAAAATGAGGCATTGGAGTGTAAGATTACTCAGTTATGTAGGGAGAATGAAACTGATGAGAAGTGTATTTTCTCAATCATAAATTACTGGATGCAGACCTTTTTCCCCTCCCAAAAGCAGTACTGAAAAATGTGGAGGTATTGTGCAGATCATACTTGTGGAATGGGGAAGAGACAACCACCAAAAAAATCACCAGTAGCTTGGGAAAGAATATGCATTGAGAAGAGAGCTGGAGGTATGAATCTGATATCATTGGTGAATTGGAATGAGGTGAATATGATGAAACGGTTGTGGAACCTCTGTTCCAAGGTTTACAGGATATGGATTTTATGGGTGGATGGTTATTACATAAAAATGACTCCTCCTGGGAACTGAAAAACATGATGAAGTACAGGAAAAAAGCAATGGAGATGGAAGAGTGGAGAGTGCAGATTTGGAAGAAGAAATTCTGCATGAAAAAGGTATACAAAGCAGTAAAAGGAGAACAAGAAGAGACAAGATGGAGAAAGATGGTATTGGAAACTTAACAAGACCAAGAGCTATTTTTATGATGTGGTTAGCATGTCACAAAAGACTAGCAACGAAGGGTATGCTTCTGAAATTTGGAATACAAACATATGGAAAGTGTGCATTCTGTGGAGAAGAGGAAAGCTTGCAACATCTGACGTTTGAATGAAATACAACCAAGGAGATATGGATTGGAGTACTTAAATGGTTGAGAAGAAGTAGAGAATCAGAAAGATGGCAAGAAGAGCTTGAATGGCTGATTCTGAACACAGAAGGGAAAGGACGGAGGGCTGGAATTCTCAAAATGGCAGCAGCTGAAGTGGTGTATGAAATATGAAGAATGAAGAATGAAGGGTGGGGATCGAACTAATGTAACCATAGAATGTACAGTTAATAGATCTTTGTTAAATGTTAAAATTAAAGAGGTTTGTGCTAGATTAATGTTGCAATTTGTAGAGCAGGAGGAGTTGTAAATGATCAGTTTTGATATGGAATGATAACAATAGTAACCAAAATATTATTTTCAAATTAAATTTAACTGTATATAATAATAATAAATAAAATATTTTTAACCATTCTATAAATATTAATATTAAATTCTGAACAAATATTTTCGAACATAATTATAATATTGAATTTGAAATATTTTGAAACAAATAAAATTATTAATAAATTGGAATGACAAATTAAAAGGTAAAAATACGTACATTTAGTGGAGTAAAATAGTAGAAAAGATAGAGCGTGAAAGTAAAAGACAAAAAAAATCAATGAGATACAACACATTAACATTTATAGTATTGACTAACCAAGCTCACTTTTCTATGCAAAATTTTTTTAATCAAAAATTTGACCATAAATATAGCATTCGTTTCCAGATCTTAAAAAAGTTTCACTCGATTGGGAAAGCATGATGAATGATGCATGTGGAAATAGTGATGATCAATATCATGTTCCGATCGATTTCACTTCAAATAAGATTGGAGATCTTAATCTTTCAAGTATAAAATTTATCTCGGTTCTATCTAAATCCCACTTATGGGAAACATCTCTTATTAGTTCTATTCTTTATTTGAAAATGGGATTCGGAATTTTGTTGGTTGATCATGACAAAGAGGCCATTGCTTCTACAACTAAACTACTAGCTCTTAACTCCCAAGGTAAATTTCATTTAAATACTCCTAGAAACCTGAATTTTTTATTTTAAATTTAGTTGTGCTTTTTATATCATAGTTTCCTTTTATGTTTTTGAATTTAAAACCAATCAACTTTGCTCACTCCGCCACACTATTTTCGATAACTTTGGGGAAAAAACAGTAAATCTCTACAACTTTAATAGAGAGATTTACTTTATTAATGAAATATTGTGTGATATGACTACCTATTTTATCTATCAAACACACTTATTAATATTGCATGATTGCCATGGTGTCTGTATTTTTTATATCCTTATATCTTGCATCACATGTAAATGTAAATACAGGAATGAAAATTTATTTTATTTGTAATTAATATGTTTTGTTTTCTTAAAGGAGTTATATGAAGTAGGTGTACATGTGTATTTTGACCTCTAATTTTAGTATCTATTATCATTTATTAGTCGGCAACCAAATTTTTATGGTGCATGACTCTCAATAATTTATCTCTCCTTATTTTAAAAAATATTTTTTCTTTTTACAAAAAATAAAATAATAGTTTTACACTACTAATTAATCCTTTAATCAAGCCGAATGTGATTATGCCACTATTATATTAAACTAGAATGAAGTATTATTTATACTAGATGAAATTTAGTAAATATCTTTATTACATTTCAAGTAATTTATAGAGAAAATAATAGATACCATCGTAGTTTGAAAGATTTGATGGTTATTATTTATGTTATATTATACATTCTCACAGAGAAAAGAAGTACTGTTTGATCTACCATCTTAAAATATTTAGTTGGTATCAATATTTAAACATTATAGTTTTTTTATGAAACTATGATACTTTCATCATTTACGTGGTGGTATAGTATAACCTCGCTTTAAAATAACATGCAAAAATATTTAAATGTCGGTGACTACAGTTTCTTCTGCCTCAACTGCAATGAAGATAATCATAGGTGGGAAGAAGCAATTTTATGTTGTTATTGCAGATGTGGACTTAATCGATATTGATGGCTACAAACTCTGCCATGAAATAAAATAATCTGGCTGCCTAGTACTTTGTAATTATTTAACCTATATTTATTTCATGCATGATAAAATTAATTTAAACATTCATACTATTTTTAATCTTAATATATTTGATGTGTCCAGTAACATCTGCAAAGGAAGGACCCCAATTAGTGACGAAGACATTAGAAAATGGGGCCGTTTTCTTATCCACAAACCAGTTGATAAGTTTATCTCACAGTACGTGCATCAATTTGTCATGAAAGAAAGATATGAAAGCATAAAAAGGGAATTGCACATGAACATGTCATCCGCGATCAATCACATATCTGATGGAATAAATTTAAATAAGATCGATTGTGAAGGTGGTGACAAGCAGTCAAGAAAATATAGGAAGAGGAAGAATAATGAGAATAAGGATGGTGATGATCATCCACATGAAAGGAACCCTTTGGAGTTTGTGAATTAAAATTCTAAATAAGAAACAAACAAAGAGAATATGGATAATAAGAAGATGTGTATTAAGTGGACTGATGAGCTTCACCAAAAATATATGAGTTTTATTGCTCAGTTGGGTGCGGGATGTAAGTGTGTTTTTTTTATTCCTCTAAATTATTAATATTTATAGCCCTTGCTTCTTCATTTTTCCCATATAAGGTGTGTTTGTGTATTGTTTTTAGCTCATATTATATGGCTCTTATATTGTTGTTTAAAATGAATATGTGTGTGCGTATTATCACTTTTTCAAGTGCTATAAGAATTGCCACATATTTTTTTCTACTGGAAGTTTACATGTATGAGGTGAGATTATTCTTCCAATGAAATACAAGTATAAACATTTACATTTTTAAAACAGAAGTGTGTAATTAATAAAGCACTATTAATAGCATAGTTCAACATCTGTAATCTGCTGGACTGTGTTTTTTTATAGTACATGATATTCTTAAATTCGTTAGTTTTGTGAACTTACTAATAACCATGCAATTTGATAAAGGTTTCTATCCGAAGGAGATTCTAAATATAATGAATGTTCCTGGCCTTACAAGGGTGCAAGTGGCTAGCCATCTCCAAGTTAGTTGTCTTTTTCGTGATCTTATGCTTTTATGAATTGATTTACCAACATATCAAGTTTATTTAGCATGTAAATATTTTTTAATTGAAATTTCGCCAACGAAGAGCCCCACAAGAATACGTGTATCACAATAAAAGAAGTGAAATTTCCATGACTACCCAGGAGTCAAAAAAGAAAGAAAAGACTAGAGTATTTGGGAGTATGCCTTACCAAGATTACCACACTTGGGAATGGGAGGAGCATAATCCTAAGACCATTTCAGCTCCTTATTGTGCAATCAATCCTACAGAGAATGCTATTATTTTTGGCAATAAAAAATGAATATATTGTTAATCTTGATGTTCCCGCTATAAATGCTCATGAAAATTTAATCCAAGTGAATCTCACCACAGAGAAAATATTTAAAGTGGCAAATCGAATTGATGAGAATGCTCTTATGTTTAATGTATGGGAAGTACCGATGCCCGAATTTGACATTTGACCTCCTATGGGAAAAAATTGGGATGCTGGCGACTTCAAGATCATATTTGGGGAATATTTTAATGAAAATTTGTTTTTTTATTTACAGATGTTTGTTGAGAATTTTAAAAGTGTTGGAAAAATCAATATGTACTATCTTTATCCACTGTTAGAAAGAAAGAACTTATATGTATTTTTATTACAAAATAATTGATTTCATATAATGAATGTAGTTTACCTTCATGTATATATGGAAATGATATATTTAGAAAATATACTCAGTTAACTTAATTTCTCTAGAAAATAATTTTTTTAATACAATCTAATTGTTTAAGTGCGTGGACAAAAAAAATGAATGAGTTACAAAACTAAAGAAATTATACATGATGTCTCTTTATATATATAAAGATTTTATTTTTGGAGAATATGTGGAACGTGTAAAACTTAAAGAGGGAAAATTTTGAAAATTATAATTGTATCTCTAGTTGGATTAAGAAAGAAAAGCATTCATTTTTCTCCGATTTTTTAATTCATTTTCCGGTATGTTCTTCGATTGTATTTGTGAGAGGTAATTTTTACCTTTTGTGTTCAAATTTTGATTTTATATTCCACTTTTTAAGTTTTTGGTTTCAGATCTATTGTTTTTTGTGTTTTATTGCGGCGTAATGGGGAAAAATAAAGGTGAATCCATCAAAGGTCCTGTGAATGTCAAAGGTGATGTTTATTTGTTGAATTTGTGTTGTTAATAAGTATTTTTGTTGCCACATGAGGATGCATGTGCTTTAGTTTGCAGTATTAGCGTTTTTATGCTTTTCGTGTGATGATGTTATCGTCTATTTTCCCCAATTTTGGAGATTTATTTTACGAAGATCTGATGATATTTTATGCTTTTCTTGTGATGATGTTACCGTAAAATTCAGTGAATGGTGCTGTGTTTTGGAATCGAATCTAATTTTTTTTATTGTTGTTGTTAATTTTTTATGTCACGTACTATTTTGAGGTTGATAGGATTCATATTTGTTATAAAAGGTTATGTGTTTATTGTGAATTATTTTTGTTGTTCTTCACTGGTTTGTGACAGTTTCATTTTTCGTAGAATGGTTATTTTGTATATTTTCATTAGTATGTAACATTATTACTTTATCTAATAAGGTTTATTATTATATTTGTAAGGTTTTTGTTTTAATATTTTTACTTGACGAGTTTGGTTTATTAATGTTGTGATTTATTTATCTATTTTATTGTATGCTATTATTTTATTATCGGTTGATGATTTTCCTGTTTTGGTTTTGTAGAAATACGTGTGTGCAAATCATAGCACATCAAGAACTCACCGTCTATTGGATTGGATATTGCAAAGAAGAGAAAACATTTTGTAGAAGTTGTTATTGAGGACCCAGAAGCTGCTCCTATCATCACTTATATGAAGGATTCAAAAACGTGCACTTAAGACGCCCACTGATAAAGCTGAGGCTGAGGGTGGGGTTGATGAAGTTGGGGGATTTGGACCAAAGTAAAGTGAAGTAGAGGGATTAGAACCCTATGTTGCTGATGTGGTTGCAGCAAGATTGGATGTTGGGGCTTCAAAAATCCAGAGATATGATGATAATGTAGTGGTTTCCTTTAGAGGTTCTGAGACTGCTGGTGGTTGTGAGCATTGCAAGAAGTTAAAACATGTCATGAAGAAAAGAGTTGATAAGGTAGTTGAGAAGGTAGTTCCTGAAAAAGGAAAGGTTGTTGTGGCTGAAAGTAGTCAGAAAGAAGTTAAGGAAAAGGTTGTAGCGGATAAGAGTGCCAAAATGTGGAAAAAGAGTTAAGGAAGAAAGTTGTAGCTGAGAAAGAGCAAAAATGTGGAAGCAAAAGTGTTATCGCTGAGAAAGTTGTAGCTGATTAGAGAAAGCTTGTTGTATCTCATAATAAGACACTTAAAAAATATGCAAGCAAGGTTGTTGTTGCTGGGGAGAAAAATGTTGAAAAAGTTGTAAGAAAGGCTATTGCAAAGACAACAAAGAAAGCTGATGGTGATGCAGGATTCAAAACTACATTAAAAATGGAAGAACCTTGGTTACGGGTGAGCATGTCATTCCAGTACGGAATTTCAATGAGGTTGGAGTTAGTGTTGTGAAGAAAAAGAGAAATAAGGAAGTTCAAAAAGTCATGACGTTGGTGGGCAGCGATTGAGTAATTTAAGTTTTTAATTTAGTTTGAACATTATGGTTTTATTATGAAACATGTGTTGTGTGTGTTGAAATATGTTTTTTTTGCTGTGATTATTGTTTAGTATTTTAAATTTAGTTTTATCAGTTACTTATTATGATTTATTAATTGTTTATAAAGAAACATTTCAGTTCTTCCCTACTATGAATCTTAAATGTATTGGTTAATATTTATATATGACAGTCTTAATTTAGTTTAAAGGGTTAACTATGTCAGTTAAAATATTTTTTGTTTATTTACCATGTAAGAATCTGTTGTTTTTAGTGAGTGAAGATAATATGTTAGAAAACATTGAACCTTTTTTTTAAAAATAAGGTAAACCTTTTAGTTTTAGTTATTAATTTATTGATGTGTTGTTGTTTGGAATTGAAGAGTTGAGAAGGATTTCAAGTCTTCTTGCAAAGCTGACCTGATTATGGGTTTGACTGCCGTTCTCTCGAAGTCTTAGATAGCCGATAAAGTTGCTCTTGGGTTTGGTGGTATGTTAAAGCTTGGTATTCGTAAGTTGCCTTTTAAGATCGTTCCTTTTCTAGTTCGGAATTTTTATTCTGGTTTTTGTGTGGAACATGCTGGTGATAATAAGTACACCCTATGTCCGGATGATGAGTTTGATTTCTTTGTTTTGTCTATTTGTAACGAAGATGTTATTGAAATTAGTCATACTGGAAAAGTTTAAAATTGACGTGAATGGGGAGATATCTTTAAATTCAGTTTATGAGGTGATGCTTGATTTTAAAGAATGTTGTGAGGAGTTTCAAAGATGTTTTGTGATATACTGTGTTGGGTGCTTCCATGCTCCTACAAGGAGCAAGGCTATTGATATGAAACTTTTAAGGGCATGTCTGCAAAATTAACAAAATTAATTGGTGTAGATATATGTTATCAAAAAATTGTGTGGGTGTGGATAGATTTAAGAAGGTTGCCTCGTATAAGGCTGTGAGTGGACGTGTTTACTTTGTTAATTCAATTTTTTTGCAGTGTGTTCCATATCATCTAGAAGGATTATGTGGACTGCCCATTCTTCAGTTGTTTTTGTTAATTATGTTTTTGCATACCATCTTGCTCCGCCGTCTCACTTGCAGGACATGCCACCCGTTACCACCTTGGTCAGGCAAACTTTCGACACCAGGGCACAACTGCCACCGCCAAGGGAACAAATCGAGGCCTTCACACTGGGCATATATGCAGTCCCTGTCCCGCACAACCATGGCTCTGATACCACTTGTTGGAACTACCAATCCCACCAAAACCAACATTGGTATGATATTGTTCGCTTTAGGCCAAGTCCATGCGGTTTTTTGGGTGAGACTAATGTGGTGAGACTCTAACTTATATTGTGAACAATCACTCTCTCAAATTCCAATGTGGGACTTGGGTTGAACACGCCCAACACACATATGAAGAAGTGGAAGGAGGTGAATTCAAATCATATGCATAAAATTGCGACAAAAGTTGCCCCCATTCAAATATGTAACGTAAAGAAAAGCCATCCGATTATACATGATCCAAAGAATTAGATTTTGTCTCACATATAGTTGTGTTCTCACATAATTGAGTTATCTCACCTGAACCCTCTACTATACACACACACGGACACACAAACACACACACACACGCGCACACACACACACACACACACATATATATATATGTCCATTCTCGAGTTGGGCAGTAAGGGTGGGAGAAGGGCAATCACTCATTCATAAAACTAGCATTCTTAAGACCGAGCAAAGAAAAGTTGGGCGGAAAGAAGGGAAAGTTTTATGTTCCTAGTTCTCCTATAGCTGGATCCCCCGGAACCACAAAAATTCTTAGTTAGGAATGGGATTCCAACTTAGAACCTTTTGAGTGAGATTTTGAGAAGAGTTTCTCTTTGGAGAGCAGAGTACGATAAAATTTGTAATCTGTGTTCCGGGGGGGAGTTATTGTTTATCGTTGGCCTCTATGGTAAAATAAGTCGGGGGACTTGAGAGACGGTGGTTTACCCTACGGTGGATGTCAATGGTTCGAGTGTCCTTATTTATTCTTTTTTCATTCATTCCTATCCAATCCAAGATAGGGCTTTTTGGACTTCGAGAGTTTATTTTAGGATTTGGCCTTTTCAAACGTGTAAGGTAAAAAAGGCAATTTTTATCACTCATTTGATAATTCTTACTATCGTTATCAGTTTTATTTTGATTACTCCTGGTATTGATCTTGATCCATGTCTGAATATCAACTTTTTTATCTTATATAAATTTGAAATTTTCCAATTATTTTTTTAATCAGAATTATTTTTTTAATCAGAATTATTTTTTCTATATCTAATATCATGCGTTCTCAAAGAATGATAGATAGAATAT
>JAULKM010041395.1:0-13155 GCA_032355605.1 Rubia tinctorum
ATATTTGTTTAATGAGATTCTGAAGAAATGTTTTTTATGGAAGAAGATGGAATAGAAATTAAGTGTTTCTATATTTTTCTAACGTGTTTCTATTTAATGCTATGCCTAGATTTTGCTTGAAAATTGCACGTGGAGAAATTTTTAGGTTTACGATTGAGCGGCCTTACTTTGCTGATGGGGGTAAATGAATCTAATACTTTACTTTTGGTTCAAGTAGGAAGATTTTTGTTATTCACAAGATTTCCCTAACCCGTTAAATTAACTCTCTGTGACATACATAGCTCGAAGAATTCACCGTCAACAGCTAGAAGAACGACGACAAACCTGCAAAAATCTTTTGTCTGTACATCATAACATGATATGGCCAGAGCTGAGATGAAACAGGGGAATTCTGGCACCTACGCCGCCAGAAAATATATGACGCGTTAAGGTTTTCCAGTTTGACCAGATGTAGTTAATTTGCATCTAAATTGATTTGTGTAATGAGATTCTTATAAAATGTTTTTTTATGGAAGAAGATGGAATATAAATTATGTGTTTATATATTTTGCTAAAGTGTATCAATTTAGTGCTATGCCTAGATTTCGCTAGAACATTTCTCGTGGAGAAATTATTGGGTGCATTATTGTGCGACCTCTCTTTGCTGAAGGGGTAAGAGAATATAATCCTTTTCTTTGACATCATTCTCATGGAGATAACCTATAAATCATACCTATCAATTTATTAAGTTATGATTGAAAATTTATTTTAGAAATAAATCTCTCGATCCCTAAAATTTCATCTCGGAATTGCTTTTCTATTGAATCTTATTCTTAAATTGCTCTTAGTTTTGTCAATTATCTTAGGGAAGTTGAGTCGAGCGGCATCCCCATATAGCTTCCAGGCGGTGATGTTGTAGACGATGGTAGATGCTCATTGCTTTACACTCCTAGCCACAACCACCACGAGCCGCGACGCTCACGAATCTCCGATACCCATTTGCTCCACGTACGGTGTTGCCCTCATATGTATGGGAAAAATGGATTGTGGTTCCCTTCCGCGATGGCAGGGAGTTTTGCATTAGATTTTACCCCCAACTTTCGGAAGAGGGATCAATTCATCACCGCCCCATACACCGGTAGAAGCACCTTCAAACGACATTTGTTTTTAGGAAGAAGATGAAATTTGAAGTTTTGTTTTTGAAGGATTAAGGAATGAAGAAAATAAATATAAGATGTCTTATGGAGGGCGAGTAGAGTGCATGTAGAGTGGAGTGTGTTTATTATGGCGAAATCTCATGAATTGTTGAAAATATCAGTTAAAAAATACTGCTAGTGCCGACTAATTGTTTGGTAATTAAACAGTGAATTGAGGCCCTGTTCTCCTAAATTGAATTCTGACTGAATTGAGCTAAAATAAAATTAAATTAAAAATAATTGAATTGAAATTAAATATTGTGAAAAATAAGAATAAAAAACTGTAACTAGACAAAATATTACTAATTCAATACTTTACTGAGCAGGACTGAATTAAAGCGCAAATAAAATGGAGTGATCGGGGCTTAAGGATTATTTACGATGGCTATTTTTTTGGTATTTAAGTAGAGATGATTAGTTTAGAGACTATAAAGACGACGAGTTAATGTTTTCAGTTTGACTAGACGTAGTTAATTTGCATAAAATAAAATTTGTTTGATGAGATTCTTATGATTTTTTTATGGAAGAAGATGGAATAGAAATTATTTGTTTATATATTTTTCTGAAGTGTATCTATTTAGTGCTATGCCTAGATTTTGCTCGAACATTGCACGTGGAGAAACTATTGGGTGCACTATTGTGCGGCCTCACTTTGCCGAAGGGGTAAAAGAATCTAATCCTTTACTTTCGGTTCCAGTAGGGAGGTTTTTGTTATTCACAAGGTTTCCATAACCCATAAAATTAACTCTCCGCGACACACACAGCTCGGAGAATTCACCATCAACAGCTCGAAGAATGATGACAAACCTGCGAAAACCTTTTGTCTGAACTTCGGAAGATGATATGGCCGGGGCAGAGATGAAACATGGAAATTCTAGCACCTACGCCGCCAGAAAAGAAATACAAGATGGTTAATGGAGGGAGAGTAGAGTGCGTGCAGATCGGAGTTTTTTTATGAGGCAGGACCTCATGAAATGGTGCAAAGATCATTTAAAATATAGTGGTAGAGCCGACTGTTTGTTTGGTGATTTAACAGTGAATTTTGGCCTTGTTCTCCAAGATATATTTCTAACTGAACTGAACTAAACTAAATCAATATTAAACTGAATTAAACCAATATTAAACTGAATTAAAATTAAATATGGGGAAATATAAGAATAAAAGACCGAAACTAAGCAAAATAATATTAATTCATAACTTTACTGAATAGACCTGAATTAACGTGCAAATAAAATGGAGTGATCATGGCTTAAGGATTATTTACGGTGATTCTTTTTTTGTTGTATTTAAGTAGAAATGGTTAGTTTAGAGACTATAAAGATGAAGCGTTAATGTTTTTTAGTTTGACTAGATGTTGTTAATTTACATCTAAATTGATTTGTTTAATGAGATTCTTATGAAATGTTTTTTTATGGAAGAAGATGGAATAGAAATTATGTGTTCATATATTTTTGCTAAAGTGTATCTATTTAGTGCTATGCCTAGATTTTGCTCGAACATTGCACGTGGAGAAATTATTGGGTGCACTATTGTGCGGCTTCACTTTGTTGAAGGAGTAAGAGAATATAATCTTTTTTTTCGCAACATTCTCCTAGAAATAACCTATAAATCATACCTATCAATTTATTAAGTTATGATTGCAAATTTATTTTATAAATAAATCTCCTGATCCCTAAAATTTCATCCCGGAATCGCTTTTCTATTGAATATTATTCGTAAATAGCTCTAAGTTTTGTCGATTCTCTTAGGGAAGTTGAGTCGAGCGGCATCCCTGTACAGCTTCCAGGCGGTGATGTTGTAGATGATGGTGGCCTCCTGCTCAGTGTTGTATGTTCCAATCCACATCCACCGCAAGTCTCGATGCTCACGAATCTCTGATACCCATTTTCCCCATGAACGGTGTTGCACTTATATGTACGGGAAAAATGGATTCTCCAAGCTACCTTTTCCCCACATGGTTCCCTTTCGCGATGGCATGGAGTTTTGCATCGGATTTTACCCCCTATTTTTGGCAGGGGGGGTCAATTTATCATCACCCGATAAACCGGTAGAAGCATCTTCCAACGACATTTTTTTTAAGAAGAAGATGAAAATCGAAGTTTTATTTTTGAATGATTAAGGAATGAGGAAAATAAATATAATATGGTTTATGGAGGGAGAGTAGAGTGTGTGTAGAGTTGAGTGTATTTATTATGGCAAAATCTCATGAATTGGTGCAATATCATTTAAGAAATACTTCTAGTGCCGACTAACTGTTTGGTAATTAAACAGCTTAAAAAGTGAATTTAAGCTGGAGTGATCATAAATTAAGCATTATTCACTGTGACTTTTTGTGTTGAATTTAAGTAGAAATAGTTCGTTTAGAGACTTTTAAGATGATGCATTAATGTATGTCAGTTTGACTACATGTAGTTAATTTGCATCTAAATATATTTGTTTGATGAGATTCTGAAGAATTGTTTTTATGGAAGAAGATGGAATAGAAATTGAGTGTTTCTATATTTTGCTAACGTTTTCGATTTTGTGCTATGCCTAGATTTTGCTCGAACATTGCACGCAGAGAAATTATTAGGTGCACGATTGTGTGGCCTCACTTTGCTGAAGGGGTAAAAGAATCTAATCTTTTACTTTCGGTTCAAGTAGGGAGCTTTTTTATTCACAATATTTCTATAAACCGTAAAATTAACTTTCCACGACACACATGAAACAAAGAATTCACCATCAACAGCTCGAAGAACGATGACAAACCTATGAATGCCTTTTGTCCATACTTCAGAACATGATATGGTTGGAACTCAAATGAAATAGGGGAATTCAAGCACCTACGCTTCCAGAAAAGAAATATAGTATAGTTAATGGAGGGTGAGTAGAGTGCGTGCAGGGTGGAGTTTATTTACAAAAGCAGAACCTCATTAAATGGTACAAATATCATTTAAAATATAGTGCTCGTGCCGACTTTTTGTTTGGTAAACTTAACAGTGAATTATGGCATTTTCTCCTAAATTGATTTCTAACTAAACTAAACTAAACCAAAATTAAACTGAATTAAAATTAAATATAGTGCAAAATCATCATGAAAGGCCGAAACTAAGCATAATATTATTAATTCAAAACTTTTTAGAATAGAACTGAATTAAAGCGCAAATAAAATGGAGTGATCATGGCTTAAGGATTATTTATGTTGAATAATTTTTTTTGTGTATCTAAGTATAAATGGTTAGTTTAGAGACTATAAAGATGAAGCGTTAATGTTTTTCTGTTTGACTAGATGTAGTTAATTTGCATCTAAATTAATTTGTGTAACGAGATTCTTATGAAATGTTTTTTATGGAAAAAGTTGGAATAGAAATTATGTGTTTATATATTTTTGCTAAAGTGTATCTATTTAGTGCTATGCCTAGATTTTACTCGAACATTTCACGTGGAGAAATTATTGGGTGCACTATTGTGCAGCCTCACTTTGCTGAAGGAGTAAGAGAATATAACTCGTTTCTTTCGCGTCATTCTCCCGGAGATAACCTATAAATCATACCTATCAATTTATTAAGTTATGATTAGAAATTTATTTTAGAAATAAATCTCCTGATCCCTAAAATTTCATCCCGGAATCGCTTTTATATTAAATCTTATTCATAAATAGCTCTAAGTTTTGTCGATTCTCTTGTGGAAGTTGAGTCGAGCGGCATCCCCGGACAGCTTCTAGACGGTGAAGTTGTAGAAGATGGTGACCTCCTGCTCAGTGTTGTACGTTTCAAACCACAACCACCGTGAGTCGCGATGCTCACGAATCTCCGATACCCATTTGCACCACGAGCGGTGTCGCACTCATATGTAGGGGACTGTCAGATGGCAAGGAGTTTGTTCCCTGATATTGTTCCCTCCCGTGATGGCAAGGAGTTTTGCATCTGAGTTTACCCCCAATTTTCGGCAGGGGGTCAATTCATTACCCCCCGATACACCAGTAGAAACACCTTCAAACGACATTTGTTTTTAAGAAGAAGATGAAAATTGAAGTTTTGTTTTTGAAGGATTAAGGAATTAGGAAAATAAACATAAGATGGTTTATGGAGGGCGAGTAGAGTACGTGTAGAGTGAAGTGTATTTATTTTGGAAAAATCTCACAAATTTTAGAAAATATCATTCAAAAAATACTGCTAGTGCCAACTAATTGTTTGGTAACTAAACAGTGAATTGAGGCCTTGTTCTTCTTAATTGAGTTCTAACTGAATTGAACAAACTAAAATTAAACTGAATTAAAATTAAATATTGTGAAAAATAAGAATAAAAGAACTTAACTAAGCTAAATATTATTAATTCAAAACTTTATTGAACATGACTGATTTAAAGTACAAATAAGCTAGAGCGATCAAAAATTCAGTATTAGTTACGCTGACTGGTTTGTGTTGGATTTAAGTGAAATAGTTAATTAGAGACTGTCAAGATGGCGCATTAATATTTTTCAGTTTGACTAGATGTAGTTAGTTTGCAGCTAAATATATTTGCTTGAAGAATTCTGAAGAAGTGTTTTTTTATGGAAAAAAGATGGAATGGAAATTAAGTGTTTCTATATTTTGCTAACGAGTTTCTATTTAGTGATATGCCTAGATTTTACTCAAACATTGCACGTGAAGAAATTATTAGGTGTATGATTGTGTGGCCTCACTTTGTTGAAGGGGTAAAATAATCTAATCCTTTACGTTCGGTTCCCGTAGGGAGCTTTATTTTATTCAAAATATTTCCATAACCTATAAAATAAAGTCTTTGTGACACACACAGCTCAAACAATTCTCCATCAACAACTCATAGAACAACAACAACCTGCAAAAACCTTTTGTCCATACATTGGAACATGATATGGCCGAAGGTGAGATGAAATAGGGGAATTCATGAACCTACGCCGCCAGAAAAGAAATATAAAATGGTTAGTGGAGTGTGAGTTGAGTGCATGAAGAACGGAGTTTATTTATAAAGCATAACCTCATGGTATGGTGCAAATATCATTTAAAATATAGTGGAAGTGTCGACTGTTTGTTTGATAATATAACAGTGAATATGGCCTTGTTCTCCTAAATTGATTTCTAACTGAACTGAACTAAGCTAAAATTAAATATAGTGGAAAATAAGAATAAAACACCAAAACTAAGTAAAATAATATTAATTCAAAACTTTAGTGAATAGAAATGAATTAAAGCGCAAATAAAATGGAGTGATCATGGATTAAGGATTATTTACACTGACTATTTTTTTGTGTATTTAAGTAGCAATGGTTACTTTAGAGACTATAAAGATGACGCGTTAATGTTTTCATTTAATTTATATCTAAATTTATTTGTTTAATGAGATTCTTATGAAATATATTTTTTATGGAAGAAAATGATATAGAAATTATGTGTTTATACATTTTTCTAAAGTGTATCTATTTAGTGCTATGCCTAGATTTTGCTCGAACATTGCACGTTGAGAAATTATTGGGTGCACTATTGTGCGGCCCCACTTTGCTAGAGTGGTAAAAGAATATAATATTTTTCTTTCGCATCATTCTCCCATAGATAACCTATGAATCATACCTTTCAATTTATTAAGTTATGATTGCAAACTTATTTAAAAATAAATATTTCGATCCCTAAAATTTCATCTCGGAATTTTTTTTCTATGGAAACTTATTCGTAAATTGCTCTTAACTTTGTCGATTCTCTTAGGGAAGTTGAGGCGAGCAGCCTCCCCATACATCTTCAAGGTGGTGATGTTGTAGATGATGGTGGCCTCCCGCGTAGTGTTGTACATTCCTAGCCACAACTACTGCAAGCCACAACGCTCATGAATCTTTGATACCCATTTTCCCCACGTACGGTGTCGCACTCATATGTATGGGAGAAATGGATACTCCGAGCCACTTTTTCCCCCACATGGTTCCCTTTCGCGATGGCAGGGAGTTTTGCATCAGATTTTACCCCCAATTTTCGGCAGGGGGATCAATTCACCGCCGCCCGATACACCGGTAGAAGCACCTTCAAATGACATTTTTTTAAGAAGAAGATGAAAATTGAAGTTTTATTTTTAAGATGGTTTATGGAGGGTGAGTAGAGTGGAGTGTATTGATTATGCCAGAATCTCATGAATTGTTGCCAATATCAATTAAGAAATGCCGACTAATTGTTTGGTAATTAAACTGTTAATTGAGGCCTTGTTCTTCTAAATTGAGTTTCAACTGAATTGAACTAAACTAAAATTAAACAAAACTAAAATTAAATATAGTGAAAAATAAGAATAAAATACCGTAGCTAAGCTAAATATTATTAATTGAAAATTTTACTGAACATGTCGGAATTAAAGTTCAAATAAGCTTGAGCAATCATAAATTAAGTATTATTTACGCTGACGGTTTGTGTTGAATTTAAGTAGAAATAGTTAGCTTAGAGACTTTCAAGATGACGCATTGATGTTTTTCAGTTTGACTAGATGTAGTTAATTTGCATCTAAATATATTTGTTTAATGAGATTCTGAAGAAATATTTTTTTATGGAAGAAGATGGAATAGAAATTAAGCGTTTCTATATTTTTCTAGCATGTTTCTTTTTAGTGCTATGCCTAGATTTTGCTCAAACATTGCACGTGGAGAAATTATTAGGTGCACGATTGTGTGGCCTCACTTTGCTGTAGGGGTAAAAGAATCTAATCCTTTACTTTCGGTTCCAGTAGGGAGCTTTTTGTTATTCACAATATTTCCATAACCCGTAAAATTAACTCTGTGTGACACACGCAGCTCGAATAATTTGCTATCAACAGCTTGAAGAACGACGACAAACCTGCGAAAACCTTTTGTCCATACTTCGGAACATGATATGGCCGGAGCTGAGATGAAACAGGGGAATTTTGGCACCTACGCCACCAGAAAAAAAATATACGATGGTTAATGGAGGGCGAGTAGAGTGTGTGTAGAGCAGAGTTTATTTATAAAGGAAGAATCTCATGAAATGGTTTCAATGTCATTTAAGATATAGTGGAAGTGTTGATTGTTTGTTTTGTAATTTAACAGTGAATTATGTCACTTTTCTCCTAAATTAATTTGTAATTGAACTAAACCAAAATTAAACTTAAATATAGTGAAAAATAAGAATAAAAGACCGAAACTAAGCAAAATAATATTGATTCAAAAATTTATTGAATAGAACTGAATTAAAGCACAAATAAAATGGATTGATCCTGGCTTAAGTTTTATTTACACTGACTATTTTTTGTTGTATTTAAGCAAAAATGATTAGTTTAGAGACTATGAAGATGACGCGTTAATGTTTTTCAGTTTGACTAGATGTAGTTAATTTGCATATAAATTGATTGGTTTAATGAGATTCTTATGAAATGTTTTTTATGGAAGAAGATGGAGTATAAATTATGTGTTTATATATTTTGCTAAAGTGTATCTATTTAGTGTTATATCTAGATTTTGCTCGAACATTGCCCGTAGAGAAATTGTTGGGTGCACTATTGTGCGGCCTCACTTTGTTGAAGGGGTAAGAGAATATAATCCTTTTCTTTCGCATCATTCTCCCGGAGATATCCTATAAATCATACCTATCAATTTCTTAAGTTATGATTGCAAATTTATTTTAGAAATAAATCTCTCGATCCCAAAAATTTCATCTCGGAATTTCTTTTCTATTGAATCTTATTCGTAAATAGCTCTTAGATTTGTCGATTCTCTTAGGGAAGTTGAGGCAAGCGACTTCCCCATATAGCTTCAAGGCGGTGATGTTGTAGACGGCGGTGGCTTCACACACGGTGTTGTACGTTCCTAGCCATAACCACAGTGAGCCGCGATGCTCAAGAATCTCCGATACCCATTTGCCCCACGTATGTACTAGAAAAATGGATTCTCCGATACTCATATGTACTAGAAAAATGGATTCTCCGACCCTCCTTTTCCCCACATGGTTCCCTTCCGCGATGGCAGGGAGTTTTGCATCGGATTTTACCCCCAATTTTTGGCGGGGGGTCAATTCATCACCACCCGATAAACCGGTAGAAGCACCTTCCAATGACATTTGTTTATAAGAAGAAGATGAAAATTGAATTTTATATTTGAAGGATTAAGGAATGAAGAAAAGAAATATAAGAGGGTTTACGGAGGACGCGTAGAGTGTGTGTAGAGTGGAGTGTATTTATTATGGCAGAATCTCATGAATTGTTGCAAATATTATTTAAGAAATACTGCTAGTGCCGACTAATTGTTTGTTAATTAAACAGCTTAAACAATGAATTTAAGCTGGAGCGATAATAAATTAAGCATTATTCACGCTGACTATTATGTGTTGAATTTAAGTAGAAATAGTTCGTTTAGAGACTTTCAAGTTGACTCATTAATGTATTTCAGTTTGACTACATGTAGTTGATTTGCATCTAAATATATTTTTAATGAGATTATAAAGAAATGTTTTTTATGGAAGAAGATGGAATAGAAATTTAGTGTTTCTATATTTTTCTAACGTGTTTCTATTTAGTGATATGATTAGATTTTGCTCGAACATTGCACGTGGAGAAATTATTAGGTGCACGATTGTGCGGCCTCACTTTGCTGAAGGTAAAAGAATCTAATCCTTTACTTTTGGTTCGAGTAGGGAGCTTAGAATAAATAGGGGAATTCCGGCACCTACACCGCCAGAAAAATATATGTAAGATGGTTAATGGAGGGCGACTAGAGTGCATGCAGAGTGGAGTTTATTTATAAAGGTATAACCTCATGAAATGGTGCAAATATCATTTAAAATATAGTGGCAGTGCCGAGTGTTTGTTTGGTAATTTAACATTTAATTATGGCCTCGTTCTCCTAAATTGATTTCTAACTAAACTGAAATAAACTAAATTAAAATTAAATATAGTGAAAATAAGAATATAATACTGAAACTAAGCAAAATAATATTAATTTAAAACTTTACTGAATAGAACTAAAATAAAGCGCAAATAAAATGTAGTGATCAGAGCTTAAGGATTATTTACGCTGAATTTTTTATTTATTTAAGTAAAAATAATTAGTTTTTAGAGACTATAAAGATGACGCGTTAATGTTTTTCAGTTTGACTAGATGTAGTTATATTTCATCTCAATTGATTTGTTAATGAGATTCTTATGAAATGTTTTTTTATGGAAGAAGATGGAATATAAACTATGTGTTTATATATTTTGCTGAAGTGTATCTATTTAGTGTTATGCCTAGATTTTGCTCGAACATTGCACGTGGAGAAATTATTGGGTGCATTATTGTGCAGCCTCATTTTACTGAAGGGGTAAAAGAATATAATCCTTTTCTTTCACTTAATTTCCCCAGAGACAACCGATAAATCAACCCTATCAATTTATAAAGTTCAGATTGAAAATTATTTTAGAAATAAATATCTCAATCCCAAAAATTTCATCTCGGAATTGCTTTTCTATTGAATCTCTTTCGTAAATTGCACTTAGCTTTGTCGATTCTCTTAGGGAAGTTGAGGCAAGTGGCATCCCCATACGGCTTCCCAGCGGTGATGTTGTAGACGATGGTGGCCTCCCACGCAGTGTCGTACATTCCTAGCGACAACCACCGTGAGCCGCAACGCTCACAAATTTCTGATACCCATTTGCCCCTCGTACGATGTAGCACTTATATGTACAGGAAAATCAGATTCTTGAAGCTACCTTTTCCCCCACATGGTTCTCTTCCGCAATGGCAGAGAGTTTTGCATCGGATTTTACCCCCAATTTTTGGTTGGGGATTAATTCATCATCGCCCAATACACCGGTAGAAGCACCTTCAAGCGACATTTGTTTTTAAGAAGAAGATGAAAATTGAAGTTTTGTTTTTGAAGGATTAAGGAATGAAGAAAATAAATATAAGATGATTTATAGAGGGCGAGTATAGTGCGTGTAGAGTGGAGTGTATTTATTATGGCAGAATCTCATGAATTGTTGCTAATATCATTTAAGAAATACTGCCAGTGTTGACTAATTGTTTGGTAATTAAACAGTGAATTGAGGCCTTATTCTCCTAAATTGAATTCTAACTTAATTGAACTAAACTAAAATTAAACTGAGTTAAAATTAAATATCGTGAAAAATAAGAATAAAATAATATAACTAAGCTAAATATTATAAATTCAAAACTTTAATTAACAAGACTGAATTAAAGTGTAAATAAGCTAGAGCGATCATAAACTAAGTATAATTTACACTGATTGTTTTGTGTTGGATTTAAGTAGAAATAGTTAGTTTAGAGACTGTCAAGATGATACATTAATGTTTTTTTTCAGTTTGACTATGTGTACTTAAGCTTCATTTAAATATATTTGTTTAATGAGATTCTGAAGAAGTGTTTTTTATGGAAGAAGATTGAATGAAAATTAAATGTTTCTATATTTTGCTAATGTGTTTCTATTTAGTGCTATGCCTAGATTTTGCACGAACATTGCTCGTGGAGAAATTATTAGTTGCATGATTTCGCAGCCTCACTTTGCTGAATGGGTAAAAGAATCTAATCATTTACTTTCGGTTCCAGCAAGAAGTTTTTTGTTATTCACAAGATTTCCATAACCCGTAAAATTAACTCTTTGTGACACACACATATCAAAGAATTCGCCATCAACATCTCAAAGAACGACGACAAACCTGCGAAAACCTTTTGTCCGTAATTCAGAAAATGATATGGCTGGAGCTGAAATGAAATAAGGGAATTACGGTACCTACACCGTCAGAAAAGAAATATAAGATGGTTAATGGAGGGCGAGTAGAGTGCGTACAGAGCGGAGTTTATTTATGAAGGCAGAACCTCATGAAATGGTGCAAATATCATTTAAAATATAGTGGTAGTGTCAACTGTTTGTTTGGTAATTTAACAGTTAATTATGGCCTCGTTCTCTTAAATTGATTTCTAACTGAACTAAAGTAAACCAAAATGAAACTGAATTAAAATTAAATATAGTGCAAAAATAAGAATAAAAGATCAAAACTAAGAAAAATAATATTAATTCAAAACTTTACTGAATAGAACTAAAATAAAGCGCAAATAAAATGATGTGATTATGGTTTGATGATTTTTTACGCTGACTATTTTTTTGTTTTATTGAAGTAGAAAATGTTAGTTTAGAGACTATAAAGATGACGCGTTAATGTTTTTCATTTTGACTAGATGTAGTTAATTTTCATCTAAGTTGATTTGTTTAATGAGATTCTTATGAAAAAAATTTTATGGAACAAGATGGAATATAAATTATGTGTTTATACATTTTTCTAAAGTGTATCTATTAAGTGCTATGCCTAGATTTTGCTTGAACATTGAACATGGAGAAATTATTGGGTGCACTATTGTGTGGTCTCACTTTGCTGAAGGGGTAAGAGAATATAATCTTTTTTCTTTCGCATCATTCTCACAGACATAACCTATAAATCATACCTATCTATTTATTAAGTTATGATTGCAAATTTATTTTAGAAATAAATCACTCGAACCGTAAAATTTCATCTCGGAATTGCTTTTCTAATTGACTCTTATTCGTAAATTGCTCTTAGCTTGGTCGATTCTCTTGGGGAAGTTGAGGTGAACGGCGTCCCCATATAGTTCCAGGCGGTGATGTTGTAGACAATGGTGGCCTCCTGCGCAGTGTTGTACGTTCCTAGCCACAACCACCGCGAGCCACGACGTTCACGAATTTTTTATACTCATTTTCCGCATGTACGGTGTCACACTCGTATGTACGGGAAAACTGGATTCTCTGAAATAGATATTCCCCATAGGATTCCCTTCCGCGATGGCAGAGAGTTTTGCATCGGATTTTACCCCCAATTTACGATAGTGGGATCAATTCATCACCGCCCGATACACCGGTAGAAGCACCTTTATACGACATTGGTTTTTCAGAAGAAGATGAAAATTGAATTTTTATTTTTGAAGGATTAAGGAATGAAGAAAAGAAATATAAGATGGTTTATGGAGGGCGAGTAGAGTGCGTGTAGA
>JAULKM010041415.1:0-13154 GCA_032355605.1 Rubia tinctorum
CATTTAAATCCCGAGTCAATTTGCTAATTGAAAGCAAATTTTTAGTGATATCAGGCACAATAAGCACATCATAAATAGGCAAAGACTTAGAAAGCCAAGAATTTCCAACGTGTGTAATAGGGAATTTAGCACCATTACCAACAGATACATGAGCAGAGCCATCATAGAGTTTCACATGGTCAACAACAGTTGGAGACGATGCCATGTGTTTTGTAGCGCCAGAATCCAAAATCTACTGGAATTCATCGTGTCGTCGCTGATGAGAAAGACCTGTATGGCTGGAAATAGCACACCGTTGAGAACCAAAAGGAGCCATATCACCAAAACAAATGAAAAGTAGCCAGAAAATAAAATTACGCCGAGAAAACCGCGGGCGCGTGGTCAAAACGTGCGCAAAGAGCTGCTGGCACGTGGGAATCACGCGCTGAAGGTGTCAGACGCGCTCTGAGCAGTAGGCGTGTGGAGTGCACGCGCATTTACTTGGACGCGCACCTTGGAGACTGCTAGCGCGTGAATACACACACTGAACTGATAGCGAGTGAATCTCGCCGGAACGGTGCGTCAAATCTGGAACGGCGAAACTAAAGTGTAATGGCCGACGAAGGAGAAATAACGCCGGTGCTGGAGCTTGGGAACGACGAACAATAACGCCGGAGATTAGAACCCACAGATTTTGGTGACGGCGAACAATAACACCGGAGCAGGGGACGAAGTCGGAGAAATATACCGTAGAAGATGATGAAGACTCGGCTGAGAGAAAATTGGACGCCAAGAACGATGCAGGTGAACGGACAGCCCAGAGCACGATGCTGGGAGAACACCGAGAAAAATTGGGCCGGAGAAGAATCGGGCTGGAGAAACTGAACCAGAGGCCGCCGGAAGAGTTCCTAAGATGTCACGATTTGACCGGAAATTCACCGGAATCCGGTGAAGGTATGGTTGCCGGAAAAGTGAGAGAGGGAGGCAGCCGGCCAAAAAAATTCAAAAAATTATGGGATTTAGGATCAGAACTTGCTCTGATACCATGAAATAATGATTTTCCGTGATTATTATTATTGATCATTAAGAGAATAAATAGAGAGTACAAAGTATGAAAACTAGTTCTAGTATAACTCTAACTAGTCAACAGGATAAGATCAAATCTAATCATCAACATTTTGACTTATTCTAACAGTGCTAATGCAGTAATGCATATGGTACTCCCTCGGCTTAAATTACACATCTACTTTTTGGACACTATTCTCTATCAAAGTTTGACCTCATATTTGAATAGATATATGAACGATAATATTATCGTTTGTGATATTGTTGAATTCGTTATAACAAATAGTTTATAAATATCAACTTTTTATTTGACGTTATTATACGTTGGTAAAAATATTAACGGTCAAACATATTTTTTGAACAGCGTGATAATAATTGGTGGGTAATATAAGATGGGACAGAGGGAGTATAAAACAATATTTCCCCATCGGGGGGTGCAATTCGTGCATTATGGGCACGGATATTAAGGAAGAAATGATTCTCCATCCGTCCCACCTAAAATTACACAGAATATTTTTCACGGTCTCCAATAAACATGTTTGACTGTAAATATGCATAGCTACAGAAAATAACGGCACATAAAAAATTAAAATTTAGAAACTACTAGTATATGTTATGACGAATTTAATCATATCTCATACGATAAAATAATAGTTCACATATGTATTCAAATATACGGTCAAAGTTTGACATCTTTGACTTTAAAAAAATCTGTCCAAATTTGGATGGTATTGAGGGCTCCATGTATGGAGGATCTTATGAAAAAAAGCTTGAAAAAAAGTGATATAATACAAATGACCAGCCTTGTTCTTTGGAGTTTATTATTGCTGAAATGAATTGAAATAAAAACAAGCATACTTGCTGAATATAGTAATACAATTAAATTAATTGAAATTCATCGTATCAAATTTCTAGTGGACTTAATTACACATAAGATGTGGAAACAGAAATTTGAATAAATAGAACTTGGCCAAAAGTGGGAAAAGGTAAAATGTAATTTTACTTATTGATCGAAAAGGAAAGTGTGAACTACACTCGGAATTGGATGCAGTACATACCGATTTTTAGTGCAACTCAGAACTCTACTCAAGTAGCTAAGGTCCTGACAGGATGGAACTTTTATGTATTTCCTCCACCAGCCTACACTTCTGATCACGTGAAACTGATTTCATGCACACCTTTTCTTGCATCTGTGTTTACATACGTAAACTCCAGATTTTTTTTAAAAAATTTGAACGGGTTTATAGGGTTCCCGATCTTTTTTTATTAAAAATCATTTGATGCCATAAAAGGCTTATATCAATCAATGTCCGAAAGCTTACATGAAAGATATGCCCGAAGGCTTACAAAAAAGGCGTGGCCGAAGGCTTACATTTGAGGTGATAAAGAGATAGTACAAATTAATACTAAGGTCTCAAATGGCTAAAGTAGAGAAAGATACACAAAGACACTCATCATTGTTACTATACTAAGCAAAATCCTATGTGGCAATGAGAATGGCATACCAAGGATAAATGGTTTTCACCGTGTAATCTTAGGGCATCCCCCGACCCGAAACTACTACAAGAACTAACACGGCAAAATATCAAATGAAACACACACAAAATATTTTATCCACACCTCCGATCAAACATCCATGACAATCAAAACAAAATCTATGAACCTCCCCAACTAAAGATCCAGCGCGTCTCCATTTAACCCGTAAGATCATTTCCCTAAACTAGGAGACTAAAACCAATCATTTTAAAAGACATATTTTTCATCGGCGTATAGAAATCTTTTATATTGTGTTGATTTATCTCTAACTTGTCCCCAAAAGGCACTAAAGACCCTTAAATTGGATTAACAATGTAAAGGGCCAATATATCCTATTGGACCAAAGTCTACAAATCTGAATTAAATCCTTAGAAAAACCGTATCGCCAAAAGTTCGTTGTTAAAACAACTTTGATTTGGATTTCTCCTCATAGTCTCTTTAGATAACAGATCTGAAGTCAACATAATTTTGTCGGGGCACGAGCTGCCAGAAAACTACCTTGACAGAGACAAATTCATATATGACACTTTTAATCAAAAACAATTTTGAAATCCACCCTTTTAATCTGAAATAAAGACAAGAAAACTCGAAAAGGAATAACTAAACCAAAAGAGATAACCAGAACAGAATTAAAAGCCCCCCACCCCGAAAAGTAAAAAATAAATGAAGTAATGAGAATAAAATTAAAGCAGAATTACTCATACATTCCAACCATGTCTCGCCAGTAAATGTTCAAAAATGGATTACGCCGGAAAAAAGTATCCAGAATTTTACTGTAACATATCATACCCTCCTCTTGCCGCAGACACCTAAAGGGGTACCGGTGGAAATGAAGCCGTCACATCAATAAAAAAACCGAGGTAATCTCCACTCGACGTCGCGAGTTTGATGCAAGCAGCAAGAAGAAATACTCCTGAAAGAGAGAGTAACCTGGATACCAAAGCTGACTGAGTCAACCGAGTACACCCAAGTCAGTCCACCAGTTTGCCCGAGTCGACCTGGTCACCCGAGTCACCCGAGTTAATCCAACTCAGCCCTCCCTAGCCGAGTTAACCCAACCCAGCCGAGCTAACCCGACTCATCCCATTGCACACCGAGTGTCACCCGAGCCTAGTTTGACCGAGTGTCACCCGAGTCTTGCCTGTTCAAACGCTGACCGATTTCAGCCGACGGGTTTCTTACCTCGGGAGAGTGGAATACCGCCGACGTGGACCGGACTCCGATCGCGAGCAGCGACCGCCGACTGGACGTGGACTACCGCCGACTTCCGATCTAGAGCTACCCCCGAACCGAGATGCTTTCGATCTGAACGTGGACATGGACTGGAGATATCACCGAACGGATCTGTAAAAATACTGGAACGGAGAGGTTGGGTATGGTGAGTAGGGGTGTTGGGGAGGGTGGGAATGTGGTGGGGGGCCGCCGGAGGTGGTGGTTCGGTGGTGGCGGCCCCCCTGCTAGGGTTTTAGTTTGAGAACAGGAAAGGGGAGAGTTAGAGAGAAGGCAGAGGAAAAAAACCTGAATGATCAAGGAGTATATATGTGTTAAAGTTCACTCCAGATTCATCTAAGGTATTTTACAGTTATAAAGTCACAACATATTTTGATCTGTTTGGACTGACTGAATTTGGTAACCTGACGATTTACTCAATTTCCGGGAAGTAATTCAATGGCAACAGTTGCGAACAGGGGCGAATTCAAAAAAAAATTCAATGGGGTAACCACTAATATATATATAAAAAATTAATGGTAAAAAAATTACATGTGATAACCAAATACTAATACCCCCTCTTTTTTTACCATGGGGTAATCATGGTTACCCCATGGCTCTTAATAGGTCCGCCCCTGGTTGCGAATCGCTGACCATATCGCTCACCAAATAGTTTCCTAATTGCTATAAGTTTTGGTAAGTCGCCAAACCTTGCTGATGCGAATATGAGACTCGACACAACTTCATTGATATTATTAGGACAGTCCCTGCAGTCCGACAAAATAAGCATCATAAACCTACAACTATTGCCTTTATTTGCCAGCATGTCTATTAGAATCATGCCTCCTATGTTGAGTAATAACTCTGTCAACCACCGATGTGGATATCTGAAGACAAATCTGGTGCTTGTGCCTGAAGATTTTGGTGCCAAAGAATTTTTTGAGGAAAAGGAAACCGACTTGATTTCATTATAAAATATCTGATTTGTTTTGTGGTGTAATTACTGTTTTATCCTTCTTTTGTTGTGTTTTTACAGGCTTAGCAGTAGTATAAGTACAGTAGCTCATTTTTCTTCTGTTTTGTAGCTAACTATGGAGCAGTTTTTGAATGCTCTCTAACTGAATTGGCTCTGTGGAAACTTTCTCTCTTATGATCAAGCTTTTCCCGTAAATACCATATCCTGATTCTTCAGGTTTTAGCTCGATTTGCATGGTATCAGAGCAGGTTACCTTCCTGCTACTCTGATTGCTGCTTGATTGTTTTTTTGCTTACAATTGTCTGAGGATTATCTGTGAGCTATGGCGGAAAGTTCTAGTATTGGTTCTGCTGAGTAACAGAACAACAGGAACATTGCAAAAGCTAATAGATATGAATCCTCATATCCTTTGTCTCTTCACAGCTCGGATCACTCAGCTTTGGTGCTTGTTGCAGAACTGCTTGATGAGAGCAACTACATCACATGGAGCAGGAGCATGATGATTGCTTTAGATACAAGGGATAAGCTATGGTTTATCACTGGTTAAGTCAAGGCTCCTGATCTGGATGATCCAGCATTCAATCAATGGAGGAAGGTAAACTCTATGATGATTTCCTGGATGCTGAATTCTATGAACAAGAAGATTGCAAGAGGCTTTATGTTTTCAACAAATGCTTTTAGTCTGTGGAATGAGCTGAGGGAGAGATTTGGAGAGAGCAATGGACCTTTGTTGAATCAGTTAAAGAGATATCTAACTAATATTAAGCAAGGGAATATTTTTGTTGCTGCATATTTCACTAAATTGAAAGGATTGTGGGATGAATATGCATGTTTTAAGCCTAGAAAATTCTGTGAATGCTGCAATTGGGGTGTGGTTAAGACAATTATTGAATAGGATGATGATGACAAATTACATCAGTTCATAATAGGCTTGAATTCTGAATATGCTTCTGTGTATAATCATATCCTAATTACGGATCATTTGCCCTCTGTGTCTAAGGCCTTTCTATGATTAAGAAAGTTGAGAAACAGGACATTGTTCATGATGAACATCAAGATGTGCAGAGAAATTCAGCCATGGCAGTTAATAACTACAGATCAGCTAAAGGAAACTATCAGAGAGACAGTTTTGAGAAACCTATTTCTATGGTTAGAGATAGTTCAAGCAAAAGGACAATGAAGAGGCCAGATTTGAAGTGTGATTACTGTGGTGCACTTGGTCATTGGAAGGATACCTATTTTAAGCTTCATGGTTATCCAGACTGGTGGGAAGGCAGTAGGGATACCTCAGTGAGAAATAAGCTCTTGAGTACTCAAGTAGCTCATAAACCAGCAGAGATGCAAGATTCACCTCTGGATATTGCTGAGCCAAATTCTCAAGAAATGGTGGCAAACTTACAGATGCAGGTGGACATGTTGATTAAAGGAAAGGCAAAGATGGATCAACCTATGGAAATCTCTCAAACAGTGAATTTTGCAAACTATCATGATTTCTCAGGTACTGTTTTAACTCATTCTTGTGGCAATGATTTTGTGTTTGAATGTGACTCATGGATACTTGATAGTGGTTCCACAAGCCATATGTGTACCTCTCATTAATACTTTACTAATCATGTTCATCCAGACTATAATGTCCTTATCTACATGCCAGATCATTCAACCAAATATGTTCAGTCTATAGGATCAGTGATCTTTCACCTTAGCCTAAAACTTCCAGATGTGCTGTGTATTCCTGAATTCAAATGTAATCTGATCTCCATACATAAGTTGGCTAAGATTTCTTCCATTGACACGCATTTCTTTGATTCGTTTTGCCTACTGCAGGACCACATGACTAAAAAAATTCTTGCAGTAGCAGAAGAATCTAATGGTATTTATCAGCTAAGAAGAAAATCC
Source organism: Rubia tinctorum (assembly GCA_032355605.1). NCBI lineage: Eukaryota > Viridiplantae > Streptophyta > Magnoliopsida > Gentianales > Rubiaceae > Rubia > Rubia tinctorum. The sequence goes on from JAULKM010041415.1 coordinate 6,662, forward strand.
TTCAGCCACAGTCTCATAGATCAAGTGTTTAGGAATCATTGTATCTCTTTCTTACCTCAAAAGTCTAGAGTGTATCTAGAAAATTCCATTTTAAATTCTGATTTGAACTGGCACTATAGACTAGGTCATCCTTCAAAAGATGTACTGCTGAAATTGAATGCAGATGCTGATTTTATTGCTAAACAATATCCATGTTTTGTTCGTCCATTAGCCAAACAACAAAGGCTATCTTTTCCAAATAGTATAACATCTTCTGATAATCTGTTTGATCTTATCCATGTTGATCTTTGGGGGCCTTATAATGTTTCTAGTCTCAGTGGTTTTAAGTATTTTCTTACTATAGTTGAAGATCAAAGTAGAAGTACTTGTACTTTTCTAGTTAAAACAAAAGATCAAACTTTCTTACTTCTTAACACCTTTCTTGCCATGGTTAAAAATTAGTATGCTACAACTGTGAAAGTGTTAAGGTCAGATAATGGCACAGAGTTTCTAAATAAAGAATGCTTCACACTTTTTTCTGATCTTAGCATCATTCATCAATTATCCTGTGTTCATACTTCTCAACAAAATGGCATAGCAGAAAGAAAGCATAAACACTTGCTTCAAGTTGCTAGAGCTCTTCTTTTCCATTCTCATTTACCTAAGCATTTTTTGGGGGATGCTATTCTCACTGCCACATACCTTATAAACAGACTTCCTTCCTCAGTGCTTAAATGGAAATCCCCATATGAATGTCTATCTAGTAAACCACCTATCTATGATACTGTCAGAGTTTTTGGATGTCTAGCTTTTACAACAAATATTTTTCCTCACAAGGATAAGTTCAGTCCTAGAGCTTATCCTTGCATTTTTCTGGGATATCCTCCAGGCTAGAAGGTTTATAAGCTTTTTGATCTTACTAATCACAAAGTGATAGTGTCTAGAGATGTTCAATTCTTTGAGGATCAATTTCCTTATAAGGATTCATCTATTCTGTGTCAGTATAATACAACATCTTCTGTCCCAGTGTCTTCTGATCCTCAATTCCATATCCATGTCATACATCTTCTGATCCTCAATTCTCTCTAGTTCCTAACACACAAAGTTTCACTCCTATTCAGCCATCTCCTCCTTCATCATCTGCTCTCATTCCATCTCCAACTTCCTCCAACTCTCTTGTACAATCTCCTAATCATACACCCTTACCTCCTAGGATCAGAAAGCCTCGTGTCTGGACTAAAGACTTCATTCTGAATTCGGTCACTGATTCTACGGCTATTCCATCTTTTACTCCAGCTTATACATCCTTTCTTGGAACCATTACTGCTATCAATGAGCCACATTCTTATGCACATGCAATTCACCGTCCAGAATGGGTTAAAGTAATGAATGAGGAACTTCAAGCTCTAGACAACAACCAAACTTGGGATCTGGTTTCTCTTCCAACATGAAAGCTGTGGGATCTAAATGGGTGTACAAGGTTAAATGTAAACCTGATGGCACTGTGGCTAGATACAAAGCCATATTAGTGCCTAAAGGTTCCAGTCAGCTTGAGGGAGTTGATTATTTTGAAGTATTTTCCCCAGTTTCCAAAACAATGACCATTAGATTACTGATTGATCTTGTTGCTTCAAAGTCTTGGTTCATTCATCAAATAGACATTAACAATTCCTTTCTGCATGGCAATTTGGAGGAAACGGTTTATATGGTTCCACCTCAAAGTTATCTTTTGCCTTCACCTGATCTGGTTTGCAGGCTCAAGAACAGTCTTTATGGCCTAAAATAGGCATCTGGACAGTTGAATAAGAAATTTACTGGTCATTTGCTCTCACTTGGTTTTTTGCAGTCCCCACATAATTATTGCCTTTTTTATAGGATTAGATCTCATACTTTCTTGGCTATTGTGGTGTATGTGGATGATGTTCTGCTCTTTGGGGACTCACTGGATGACATTTCTTTTGTCAAATCTTCTCTCCATCAAGCCTTCACCATCAAAGACCTTCAGGATGTCAAGTTCTTCCTAGGCATTGAGCTTGCTAGGTCTTCTGCTGGTGTCTTCATCAGTCAGAACAAGTATGTTCTGGACATTATTCATGACTGTGGTTTAGCTCAGTCTACACTTGTTGCTACACCTATTCCTCTCACTTGGAGAGATGATGATAGCTCTCCACTCTTGCCTGATCCAGGCATTTACAGAAGGTTGATAGGCAGACTTTTGTACCTCAACTTCACCAGACCTGATTTGACCTATTCAGTGCATCAGCTTTCACAGTTCGTTCAGGCTCCCACATTACACCAGTTGAAGGCTACTCTCCACATTGTTAGATATCTCCAGTTTTGTCCCTCTCATGGCCTGTTCTATCCTGCAGATCCTACTCCTACCATCCCTGCCTATTGTGATGCAGACTGGAGTAAGTGCACTGATTCCAGAAGAACAGTGACTGGTTTTGCCATCTTCCTTGGATCTTCACTTATCTCTTGGAAATCCAAGAAGCAATCCACTGTCTCTAAGTCTTTTGCAGAATTTGAGTACAAAAGCATGTCCATGGCTGCTTGTGAACTCAAGTTGATCAGTTTTCTTGCTACTGATCTTCAGATTCCATTGCAGCTGCCTCTTCCCTTGTATTGTGACAATCAAGCTGCCATCTCCATCTCTGCCAATCCGTTTTTTCATGAATGCACTAAGAACTTGGAGATAGACTGTCATTTGGTGCGGGATTATTACTTTGTGGGATTTCGGATGCCTACAAAAGTTCCTTCTCGGTTGCAGCTTGCAGATGTCTTCACCAAGATTCTTCCAGCGCCTGTGTTTCATCTCAACTTGGTCAATATGAACTTTCGTTTCTTCTCTCCCATTCAGATTGAGGAGGGGCTGAAGACAAATCAGGTGCTTGTGCCTGAAGATTTTGGCGGTAAAGAGTTTTTGGAGGAAACGGGAACCGACTTGATTTCATCATAAAATATCAGATTTATTTTGTGGTGTAATTACCGTTTTTTCCTTATTTTACAGTGTTTTTACAGGCTTAGCTGTAGTATAAGTACAATAGCTCATTTTCTTATATTTGTAACAAACTATGGATCAGTTTTTGAATGCTCTTTAACTGAATTGGCTCTATGGAAACTTTCTCTCTTCTGATCAAGCTTTACCTGTAAATACCAAATCCTGATTCTTTAGGTTTTAGCTCGATTTGCAGACTCTAAAATGCATCCTTATGTGCAGCGGTATTAATCATCGAGCAAATGTAGATATAAAGGGGTAACGGGCCAACCATGGGCTCTGATGCCATATTAGAATCACGGGCTCCTATCATAAAACCAATTGGTATTATGTAGGTGTAACCCATGATCTTATATGTTGAATAATAACTTTGTCAACCACCGATGTGAAATTCTAACAATGTCAAACCAAACACATACTCCCTCTGGTTTTAGCTTTAGGATACAAGTGTCTTCTAAGATTGGACAATTGTAAATAAAAAATAGAATTAGTGGTGGAGATTGTATTGGAAGATTAAAAAGTAAATTGGGTTACCAAAAACAATCTAGAATTTGCAAAAGAATAATTAATATTAGAAAATAACATCCGAAAAAGGAAAGGGAGTCAGAGCGGGAGGAAGTACTTGTTTCTGCGAATATAATGAAGATTGTTGATGATAAATTCACAGAAGCTATCCAGAAGATCATACGCTGCCACCAAGCATTCATCCTTGAATAACTGCTCAAGAGGGAGAAGTATTCTTCTGGAGGGGCGATTACACGTTCACTATGTGCCTTCATCTCCTGTTCATTCCTTCGCGCAGGATTTGGTGATTCTCGGAATCTGCCACCAACCATGGGGAAATCCAGCGGGAAGAAGAAGTTACAGGGGAAAAGGGTCACCTATGGTTCGCAGGAAACCCCGGGGAAAAGTATAACTCAAGACTTCTCGACTACACAACAGTCACATGTGAAGGGAATGGAGACGGTATTGGAGGATTTGGAGGTTAAGGATTTTGGGGGAAATGGATTCGATCAGCAGCAGCACAACGACGAGATTACCATGGTCACGCCGGAAAAAGATACAAGTTCTGAAAACAAACCCTTGCCACAAACGATGAAAACAGACAAGACGAAGGTCAGGTGGGGGATAGGGACGAAGAAGAGGTGGTACCACCATGGACCTCACTCTTCGAAGACAAGGATATGCACGAGGTGAAATTCTATAAACCAGTGGAGGTGGAGGGAACAGTTATGGGGAAAATAGAGATGGAGGATGTGGAAGTGAGTGTCAAGAGCTGGGAAACGACAGTGGTCTGCAAAATTCTAGGTGCGTTCTCACCTTTCTCGGTCATGAATAGTTTCTTTCGTAGGATATGGAAACAACATAATGTAGTGAGGGTATGGTTGGCTAAACCTGGAATCTTTCTTGTAAATTTTGGGTTGAAAGCGGAGGTAGAACAGGTAGCGGAAAATGGAGTCTTTCTATTTGATAATAAACCTGTGATGATTCAGAAATGGACCAAACATATAGATATGGAACTGCCCAAAAAGGTCTCTGTCTGGCTGAAAATCCCAAACCTGGATGTTGTATATTGGAGGCCTAAAATCCTATGCACAATCCTCAGCCCCATAGGAACACCTTTGAAACTAGATAAGGCAACCAAGGAATTGGAAAGGCTGAATTATGCAAGGGTCCTTGTAGAGGTGGAGCTAGGAAAGAAAGTTCCAAAACAGATACCATATCTGGATGAAAATGATGTCATACAGAATCAGGAGATTATTTGTGAATGGATGCTCGTTCAGTGCAAATTCTGCTCTATGATAGGGCATGAGGAGGATCAGTGTAGGAGGAAGGAGAAACCAAAGCCTACAAAATAGGTCTACATCCCAATCAAGAAACAACTCCAGATGGAGGAAGGGGTAGGAACTGAGGATAAGCCTGAGGGGAGTAAGGAGACTGACAATGAATTCAAACTGGTGACAAGGAGGAAGCATACTCATGGTGGACTGCATCAAGGGAAGAGGGGAAATAAGGACCAGTTGCAACAGGAAGAAAGGGATCAACCAGAATGCAGCAACAAAACCCTGAATGGAGGTAATCTTTTCAAAATTCTGCCAGACCCCCCTGATGATAAGTAACATAATTGCATGGAATCTTAGGGGGATGAATGGAGGGGTAAAGCAGAAACATGTTAGGGAGTTCTGCATGATAAATGAAATAGGGTTATTGGGGTTCTTTGAAACTAAGGTGAAAAAAGAAAATGAGCAAAAAATATGGGGGAGAATTGGCCTAAACTGGAACATGGAGACTAATAGCTCCATGGTGGACAGTGGTAGGATCTGGGTGGCCTGGAGGACTGACTATTTTGAAGTTAGTATAAAAAGTGTGGGAGATCAATGGATGGATATGGACTGTATTATAAAAGAGCAGAACCTACAATGCTACATAACAATGGTTTATGGAAACAGTCAACAAAAGGATAGGAAGAATCTATGGGAGTTTCTGGGGAAGACTAAGAAGGATGATAGACCGCGGCTGATTATGGGGGATTTTTAACAGTCCACTTAGTCAAGAGGATAGGATGGGAGGAGCTTCCATTCAGCAGCATGAGATTGATGAGTTTCAGGGGGTGGTTCTGAAACAAAACCTGCACCAAATGAAAACAATAGGCCCTGGATATACTTGGTGTAATAGAAGGAGGGATGAGGAGAGAATATATAGCAATATAGATAGAACACTGGTTAATGAGGGGTGGCTGAACAGGCTTGCAAATTCGGTTTGCAGAGTCATGATCAATGGTGCTTCTGACCATTTCACCCAAGTACTCACCTTGCAAAAGGGTCCAAAGAGAGTTTCAAGGCCATTCAAATTCTTCAACATGTGGTCACTTTTAAACCTGTTCAAACCAACAGTACAGGCAATATGGGAAATAAAAAAAGCCCAGAAACCTCACACAGGTATTTGAGGTACTACATATGCTGGAAACACCCCTAAATAAACTCAACAGAAGGGAATTCTCGGAGATAGGGGAAAGGGCAAGACAATCAAAGGAAAAATGGGAGCTGGACCAGAAAGAACTAGCAGATGATCCAATGTCCCATCAGAAGCAAAGGCAGGAAACAAGGAGCAGACTGCATGCACTCAAAATGACTGAGGCTGAATACAGATTGCTAAAACAGAAGGCAGAGATAAAATGGCTCAAGGAGGGGGATCGACCAATTTCCATATTCTACTCTATGATGAAAAGTAGGACATACTCCAACCACATTGTCTCTTTGGAAAGTGAGGAGGGGGAATCATCCAAGGTAAAGAAAGGATTGAGGAAATGCTGCTCCAATTCTTCAAGAACCTTATGGGAAGGGAGATCACACCTGAAAGGGGGATTGATCCACAGCTGAGGGGATCAGTACTGACTGTACAGCAGCAAGCCCAGATGCTGAAGCCAATACAGGACCATGAGATACAGAAGGCTCTGAGGAGTATCAAGTCAAGTAAAAGCCCGGGGCATGATGGCTACTCTAGCCATTTCTTCAA
>JAULKM010041426.1:0-13154 GCA_032355605.1 Rubia tinctorum
GTGCTTCCATATCTTTCGGATGAGGCACATGAAAAGTGCTAGGATTTCAAAATCTAGAGTACTAGGAACCAAGTCTTGAAATTTGTTTGCATTCGCATCAAAATCTAATTTTACTAAAGTTCGCCATATAAAAGGTGGATGTGGTCAACATTTTCTACTTCTTGTTCTTATTAGCGCTAGAACAACACTTTTATTTACCTTGTTACAATAAATTATATGTTCATAGGGATGCACTTAACCCCTCCATGTCCATGCGCATCCTCCACTAAACTGAATGATATTGCATTTGTGCAAATCATCTGTAGTTGGAAGTGTATAAGTAAAAAATGTTAACTTGTCGTAGAAACATTAGGATCTTCACATGAACTCGAATTTCCTGAAATTTGAAGTCTAACTATTAGGTTGAACTGGACATTTAACCTTCTTAAACAAAATAAAATCGACCAAGCAGATTAACCAGACATTATATTCCTTCGCTGATATCCAAACAACATCCGCACCAACTTGCATAGGTGAAAACACAAACTAATTGCCTCTTTCACATAAAAATGACATCTAGCTAAATCTAAGGGGGGCTACTTATATCATGGGACCTCCAAGACTAGTTTCTAACTGATTAGGTTTCATAAAAAATTGTTATGTGTTGCAGCATAAACATGCCCACTGATTACAACATGTTTCAAAATAAACAAAAACATGCAACACTATCATTATCAAAAGATTTTGAAACTGAACGGTTAACCTGGTTGGTGATTTTCGTCGATATTGCGTTGTTCTATCACCATCTTTGCTATCTTCTGTGTCTTGTTATGGCTAGCTAAGAACTGAACACACTCCCTTACCATCTCAATGTCTGCATCCAAGTATTTATGTATTTAGCCCATATAAGTGCTTCATTCTTTATATGTGGTAGTGAAAAAAGGTTGCCCCCCCCCCCTTTAAAATGCCTTGCATCTAACACTTTGGAACTTCTAGAATTTATTTGTATATTTCTTCCCATGTTCACAAGTACCCCCAGCATCAATCTACTCTCTCACACTTTTAGAGATCCAAGTTACTATCCTCAATGCGATTTCCATCACGATGATGCTTCAGTCACCTTCTTGTACCTAATTTAACTTCCTTTTGCAATGACGAACATGATTTGAGCCACATCATTGCGCTCTTCATTTGTTATATTATTATCCCAAATTTTCCAGAAAAAACATTCCCAAAATCGTGCTCGATGATGAACTTGAGAGCAAGAATAAATGGAAAGAAGAAGATGAAGTAGAAGATTTTCTGATATACTATCATGTTTTTATATAATTGTAATATTTTTTATTAGACTTTGTAACAGTAGGTATTTAGGGGGGAGGGAGTTGATGTATTCAGAGTTTCCCTCCCTTTTCCCCTCTACTTTTTCTGAAGTACCTGTATTTTGGAGGAAACTATTTATTCCTACGTAAAGTTCTGGCCCAGTTGTAATTCCATATTGCTTATCGGTTTGTGACTCTGGCGTGGGCTTCAGCATTTCCCATAGATCATCAAAAAAAATTAAAAAGTGATCCCCATTGTTGGCGCCATTGATGCAAGAGATTCTTCAGGTGATGATAGCTCCCAGAATTGGCACGGCAAGTCCAGCCTCTTCGACTACTAGAAAAAGGTCCTTGGGGAGGAAGTTATGACGCTTGATTCATGGTTATCATTTTGTATTCTTGGGGGGTAAAAGTCACTTACCTTTGTTTGAAATTCTTCATCTATATTTATAGGATTTTTGGTTAATTGACTATGTCATTCGTGATATAATCACCTCTCATAGTTCCTGGCCTAGGAAAGGATGTCGACGTGAGGGTTGATTCTTCACCCTATCCGGGATACGTTACCTTATTGACGATGCGATGTGCCTTGCCTAGGGGTGGTTAGCGAGCTAGTTTTAGCGAAATGATTCTTACATTTGATATTCATATGTCGTATGTATACCATGGATACGAAGAGGTATGACAATGTCAGGTTTTATTAAGAATAATTAATTAAGATATTTAATCTATACAATCATACATGAGTAGTTTAAAAAGAATTGGTAAGACACCTATAAAGGGACAGAAGGAGTTGGTAAAATATCTGGCGTGATTTAGCAATTAAAATAAATAAATAATGCTTATGAATGGTAAATGACTTGCAGAATAATGACAAATTTAACTAAGTAATTAGTAGATTTAGCAAGACTGTCGATTTTCTTCAAATACTTCAATTTTCAAGTATACGTTCAGTTATTATTTTTCTATCTAAAGTAAAAGTTAAACAAAACTTGTGTATAAACAAAACATACTCTAACTATCAGGAAGAAAATGCAAGAATTTTTTTAACGGGATAGATCTGACGATGAAAACATAAATTTCTAAATAATTTATAAAAAGAAAATTAGAGTTTTACAATAACGTCACACAAACTTGTACCATGATAATTAAACATGAAAAACATGAGCAATTAATTTTAGGTAAAACTGTTGGCCACTGAAACCATGGGTGAAAATTAACATCATAAATTAAGCTTTTACATTTATTATGTGCCAACTTAAAACGTAAAACAATGCAATAGAAACATAGAAAGAAGTTACAGCAAAAAAAAAATGTTTATGCCTATATAATTAAAGATTCAAAATAAATTTCTTCAGCCTCTATAATTTTTATTTAGCCAAAAAATGGCTCAAATTAAATTAAAATATACTTTTCACATTTTATATTTTTAGTGCCAGGTTAATTGAACCTAGCTGTATTTGAATGTAATTCGATATTATTGAAAATTTTAGAAAAGAATAAAGTTACAGACCAGGATCTGTTATTCCCAATTTTATTGTACTTAGTTTAATTTAATTTGGTTTAAATCAACTGAAAATAGTTGACACATAAAACAAGTACGAAATTGATATGAGTATATTTTACCTCGCACTATCGCAAGCTACAACACCTTAACATAGAAATAAGTTACAGCAAACAAAAGAGTAAACATACAATCTCTTCAATTTAACCAAATACATTTCCAAAGTAACCAAATGTTTTATTCTAGCTAGCACTTTCAAAAATTGAAATGGCATTATCGAATTATTGTGAAATATTCTAGCTAGTATCCAGACTTGTGAAACCATATCTTTATAGCCTAAGAGTAAGGTCGATTGTTACATCCTCCTCCTCCATCGCAGGAGTAGCAGCAACTGGACTCAGGGTCGGAGCGGGAGATGGATTCGACTGCAGAGGACTAAAGTCGCCACCCGACCGCACCTCTGGAAACCTGTACAAGGATGGATATATGGTGACATACCTTAGTTTTCTAAAAATCAAAGCTTTCTCTCTCCGGTGAGCGTTCTGGTGCCCTCTGAAAGCCTGCACATTGGTGAAGCTCCTTGGGCAAAACATGCATTGCCACACCCGGTGAGGCGATGGCTCCTGGGATCGGCCATTACTCTCATTGCCGTACGAGATGGGTGATGGAGATACACCCATCGGGGTGGTGTTGGAGGCAACCTCGCTTGCAATATCAGGCTCCACGTTGAGATCCAAATTCCTCATCCTCCGGCCAGCCATCTTTAACAACTTCAAAACTTAAAATGTGAGTAAGAGTAAGAGTGTTTCTGCAGCGGGTTCATTTATATAGAGATTTTTCTTTTTAAAATTCCATTTATGAATGCATCCTACCAAAACATCTACCACAAAATCCAACTGTACTTACCTTGTTGGGATTGTAACGGATGGTCAAGAAAGTTAAACTAAACTACTTCTTTGTCCTTTATTTATTTTCCACGTATAATTTCACTTTTTTCATTAATATATTTATTATAATTAACTGAAATACAAAAAACGTAAATTTAGAAGATAAGTATTACAACAAATTCCACCCAAGATTATTATTATCAACATATCTATACAATTGTTTGGTCAAAGTGTTACCTAATTCTATCACCTAACAGTAAGCCATGTGGCAATTTTTAAGCAGATGTGATTCTTTTATTTTTTCACAACCACTTTTATTTTTATTTTATATTTCTAAAATAAATTGCCAAAACTAAATGTAAAGATAAATGTTGTACAATCTTCTTTTTTATTCCAAAAACCAGCATACTGTAAACTATTTTTTCATCAAATGTGGTTATTATATTTTAGAAAAACATTACATTAGATGGACTACCATTTTAGCTTGTTGGCATGACGGTCATGCTCATTTTGTACTACAGACTAATCTACTTTACTTCAACTTATTCATTGGAAATATGTGATGATATGTTTAAGGTCGTTTATCGAGCACACTACTTCCCATAGGGATTGTTCCTATACTTATTCCACAAGCATCAGTATGGAACAATTAAACTATATCTGTATGATGCCAATTTTGTTGAAATCCGAGTAGATATTCACATGCTTTGGCGATGAGTTCAATTGTCACCGACAAATGTTGGTTTTGTATTCTACTTTGGTATTCAGGTTGAGGTGCAATCATGGTACATGAGGTTTTTTATCTATAACTTCATGGTCGGTTTCAATGCCTTCCTGTCCTTAATGGAATGGCATTATCTAACAATTGTTCAAGGTTCTATATTTTGATATTCGGATAATTTCTTATATTGGTGCTTCCATCTCTTCCAGATGAAGCACATGGAAAGTGCTCAGATTTCATAATCTAGAGTACTAGGAACCAAAACATGAAATTCGTTTGCATTTGCATCAAAATCAAATTTTACTAAAGCTCGACATATTAAAGGTGGATGTGGTCGACATTTTCTACTTCGTGTTCTTAACAGTGTCAGAACAAGAATTTTATTTATCTTGTCATATGGAATTATATGTTTAATAAATAGGGATGCACTTGACCCCTCCATTCCATGCGCATTCGCCCCTGAACTGCATGATATTGCATTTGTGCAACTCATGTGTAGTTGGAAGTGTGTGAATTAAAACTTTAACTTGTCGAAGACAAATTAGGATCTTCACATGAACTTGGATTTCTTGAACTTTGAAGTCTCAATATTAGGTCAAACTGGACATTTAACGTTTTTAAACAAAATAAAATTGACCATGCAGCTTAGCCAAACATCATGTCTCTTCACAGATAACCAAACAACATCTGGACCAACTTGCATAGGTGACTACACAAACAAACAACCTCATTCACGTTAAAATGGCATCTGCCTAAAGCTAGGAAGGGGTTACTTATTCCATAGGACCTCTAAGACCAGTTTCTAACTGACAAGGTTTCATACAAATTTATTCTGTGTTGCAGTATAAACATGCTCACTGTTTACAAAATGTTTCAAAATAAAAAAAACATGCAACACTAACATTATCAAAATATTCTGAAACTGAACTATTAACCTGGTTGTTGATTTTCATCGAGATTGCCTATCTCAATCATCATATTTGCTATCGTCTGTGTCTTGTTGTAGCTTACTAAGAACTGAACACATTCCCTTACTACTATATGTCTGTATCTAAATTATTTTGTATTAAGGCTATACGTGTAAGTGCATCTTTCTTTATGTGTAGTAGTGCAAAAATGTTGTCCCTCTTTGAATTGTTCTGCATCTAACACCATGGAACTTCTATCATTTCCTGGTTTTTTTCTTCCAATGTTCAAAAGTACCCCTAGCACCAACCTACTCTCCCACACTTTTAGAGATCCAAGTTACATTCTTCAATGCAATTTCCATCACGAGGATTCTTCAGCCGCTTTCCCGTACCCAATTCGACTTCCTTTTGCAAGAACAATTAGGATTTGAGCCACAACATTGCGCTCTTCATTTGTCAGATTTTTCTCCCACATTTTCAAGCTAGGGTTGTTAGTAAAACCATTCCCAAAATTTTGATCGATGATAAACTTGAGAACAAGGGGAAAAGGGAAGAAGAAGATGAAGTAGACGAGGTTCTGATATGCTGTGATATTTTTTATAGAGTTGTATGATTTTTTTATTAGACTTTGTAGGGTAAAGTAGGTATTTAGGCGGAAAAAGTTGATGTATCAGAGTTTCCCTCCCTTTTTTTCCTCTACTTTTTCTGAAGTACCCGCATTTTGGAGGAAATTATTTAAATCTAAGTAAAGTTTTGGCCTAGTTATGATTTCATATTTCTTTTTAATTTTGCTGACATCGATGCCAGTATAGCTGATGTCGCCACCTTAAAAATTCCCAACTAGCACCTCTTGATAAATTACCTACTCATAATTTCTTAAATGCTTAGCCGAAAGCAATTAAGAAAAATAAAGTGGGACGGAGGGAGTATATGAAGTTGTTGGCTTGTTCAAGTGTACCTCTGTTACCATTTTTCCTGGGAGGGCCAAACTTATAAGTGTACGGTTGTGCTGCTTGTGCAATCCCCCTTAGCCTATTAAGCTAGTTTCTTCCTCGCTCTAGTTGTTGTTGTATCATTTCTACAATATTCTTAGCCTATTTATCTCGTTTCTTGCTTTCTGACCTCATTAGTCGTTATACTCATTATGCGTGTTCTTTCTGATTGGGTTGTGACTCTAGCATAGACTCCGCATTTCCCAGAGATCATCAAAACCAAAAAAATTAAAAATTGATCCCCATAGTCGGCGCCACTAATGCTGGGGATTCTGTAGGTGGTGATAGCTCACAGAATTGGCATAGAAAGTTCAGCCTCTTCGATTACCAGCTAAAGGTCCTGGAGTTGTCCTTGGGGAGAAAGTTTTGATGCTTAAGTCAATATGGTTATCATTTTGTATTCTTGGGGGGTAAAAGTCACTTACCTTCGTTTGGAATTCTTCATCTTTATTATAGGAAATTTGGTTATGTGACTATGCCATGCTTGATATACTCACCCTTCCTAGTTCATGGCATAGTAAAGGATGTCGTGGTGAGTGTTGCTTCTCCGCCCTATCCGGGATTAGTTACCTTATTGACGAAGCGATGTTCTTGGCCTATGGGTGTTTAGTAAGCTATTTTTTGGGAGATGGTTCATGTATTAGAGATTCATAGGTCGTATATACACCATGGATATGAAGAGGAAATAATCATTATGGTAATCAAAGATTTTATTATGCATAATTTAAGATATTTAACCTATACAATCATCAATGAATAGTTTTAAAAGAATTGGTATGACGCGGGTAGAAGGAGGGAAGGAGTAGGTGAAATATCGAGTGCGGTTTGGCAATTAAAATAATTAAATTATGCATATGAATGGTAAATGACTAGCTGAAGAATGACAATTTTAACTAACTAATGAGTAGATTTAGCAAGATAGCTGATTTTCTTTCTTTAATTTTCAAGTATATGTTCAGTTATTATTTTTATTTCCAAAGTAAAGGTCAAATAACCCTTCTGTATTAAAAAAACACTTAATTGGACTATTTGGAATAAAATCCATGGAGTTTCTTTTATACGGGATAGATCCGACAATGAAAACGTGAATTTCTGAACTTTTTTTAAAAAAAATTTTTAGAGTTTTACAATAACATCACACAAACTTGTACCATGAAAATTAAACATGAAATGCATGTGCATTTAACTTTAAACAAAGTTGTTGGGTAACTGAAACCATGGGTGAAAATTAACATCATAAATTAAGTTTTAGTTTCTTGTGTGCCAACTTAAACCGTAAAACAATGCAATAGTAACCAGCCAATGAAAGTAATGTTTATGCTTAAAAATGTTTATGCCTATTTATATTTAAATATTGAAAATAAATTTTCTCACCCTCTATAGTTTTTAATTAGCCAAACAATGGCTCAAATTAAATTAATTAAAAAATTCACAATTTATATTTTTAGTGCTTAGTTAATCGAACTCAAATTATCAATATTTGGAAGGAATTCGACCACGGGGCCCGGGATCGGCCATCACTCTCGTTGTTGTACGAGAGGGTGATGGAGAAGCACCCATCGGGGTAGTGTTGGACGCAACCTTGCTCGCAACGTCGGGCTCCACGTTGAGTTCTAAATTCCTCATCCTTTGGACGGCCATTATACAAAACTTTAAAACTTAATGTGTGAGTGTATGTGTGATTGCTTCTGCAACATGTTTGTTTATACATAGTTTTCTTTTTTGAACTTCCGTTTATGCATGCATGTAACCAAAACATCTACCTCAAAATCCAACTGTACTTACCTTGTAGGGATTGTAACGGATGGTCAAAACAATTAAACTAAACTACTTCTATGTCCTTTCTTTATTTTCATTATTTCACTTTTATTAATTTTGTCATTAATATATTTATTATAATTAACTAAAATACATCAAACGTAATTTTAAAAGATAAGTATTACAATAAATTCTGCATAATATTATTCTTATCAACATATATGTACATTTTTTTGGTCAAAATGGTACCTAATTCTATCAACTAACAATAAGCCATGGGAAAATTATTAAATGTACGTGATTCTTTTATTTTTTCACAACCACCTTTATTCTTATTTTATATTTTTAAAATAAATTTCCAAAATTAATTGTAAAGATAAATGTTGTACAGTCTTTTTCTTTATTCCAAAAACTAGCATATTGTACTCTTTTTTTTACATAAAACATGGTTATTATATTTGAGGAAAAATTATATTTTATAGACGACAATTTTAGCATGTTGGCATGACGGTCATGCTACTTTTGTACAACAGGCTGATCTAGTTTACTTAAACTTATTCACTGGAAATATGTGATGATATATCTAAGGTCGTTTATTATGCTCAATACTTCCCATTTGGATTGTTCCTCTAATTATTCCATAAGCATCAGTTGGAACAATATTGTATCTAGATGATGCCAATTTTGTTGAAATCCGAGTAGATATACAAATGCTTCGGTGATGAGTGAAATTTTCACCAGCAATTGTTGGCTTTGTATTCTACCTTGGTATTCTTGTTCGGCTGCAATAATGGTACATGAGGTTTATGATCTAGGCCTTCAATGTCGATGGCAATGCCCTTCGGTCCTTAATGGAATGGAATTATCTAACAGCTGCTACGGGTTCCATATTTGGATTTTGGATAATTTCCTATTTCGTTACTTCCATATCTTCCAAATGAAGCACATGGAAAGTGCTATGATTCCAAATCTAGGGTACTAGGAACCAAGTCTTGAAATCTATTTGCATTCCCATCAAAATCAAATTTTACTAAAGCTCACCATATTAACGGTGGATATGGTCAACATTTTCTACTTCTTGTTCTTAATAGCACCAGAACAAGAATTTTATTTATCTTGTCATATAGAATTATATGTTTCATAAAGAGGGATGCACTTGACCCCTCCAGTCAACGCGCATCCTCCACCGAACTGAATGATATTGCATTTGTACAACTCATCTGCAGTTTGAATTATGTGAGTTCAAGCTTTAACTTGCCATTGACAAATTAGGATCTTCACATGAACTCGGATTTCTTGAACTTTGAAGTCTCAATATTAGGTCAAATTAGACATTTAACATTTTTAAACAAAATAAAAATGACCATGCAGTTTAACCAGACATCATGTTTCTTCACAAATAGCCAAACAACATCCGCACCAACTCGCATAGGTGACAGCACAAACAAATCACCTCATTCAAGTTAAAATGACATCTATCTAAATCTAGAGAGGGTTTTCATAAAAAAAATATTACGTGTTGCAGCATAAACATTCCCACTGATTAAAATATGTTTCAAAATAAGAAAAAGCATGCAACACTATCATTATTAAAAGATTCTGAAACTGAACTGTTAACATAGTTGCTGATTTTTGTTGAGATTGCCAAGCTTTATCACCATTATTTATATCTTCTGTGCATTGTTGTGGCTTGCTAAAAACTGAACACATTCTATTACCAGCTCTATGTCTGCTTCCAAATATTTCTGTATTGAGATCATGCATGTAAGTGTGTTTTTTTTATCTGTGGTAGTGAAAAATGGTGTCTCCCTTTAAATTGTGTTGCATCTAACACCTTGGAACTTCTAGAATTTCCTAGTTTTTTGCTTCCCATGTTCACAAGTACCCCCAGAACCAACCTACTCTCTCACACTTTTAGAGATCCAAGTTACTATGCTCAATTAGATTTCCATCACTGGGATGCTTCATCTACCTTCTCGTACCCAATTCGACTTTCTTTTGCAATGACGAATGGGATATGAGCCACATCATTGTGTTCTTCATTTGTTAGATTCCTCTCCCACATTTTCTGGCCAGAGTTTCCAAAAAAACCATTCCCAAAATCGTGCTCGATGATGAACTTGAGAGCAAAGGTAAATGGGAAGAAGATGATGTAGTAGAAGAGTTTCTGATATGCTCTAATGTTTCTATAAAGTTGTAAGATTTTTTATTGGACTTTGTAGGGTAACAATAGGTACTTAGGGGGGAAATTGATGTATGCTGAGTTTCCCTCCCTTTTCACCTCTATGTTTTCTAAAGTACATATATTTTGGTGGAAACTATTTAATTCTAAGAAAAGTTTAGGCCCAGTTATAATTCCAAAATTCTTTTTAATTTTACTGATATCAAAGCCACTATACCTAATGTCAGCACTTCAAAGATACCCTCCTTACCCCTCTTTCTAAATTGCCCACTCACCATTTCTTAAATATTGAACCAAGGGCAATTAAGCAAATTACAGTGAAATGGAGGAAGTATATGGATTTGTTGGCATGTTCAAGTGTACCTTTGTTACTGGTTTAATCTGGCAGGCAAAACTTATATGTATATAGTCGTTCCTCTCGTGCAATCTCCTTTAGCCTATTAAGCTAGTTTCTTCCTTGATCTAGCTAATTTTGTATCATTTCTTCAATATTGTTAGCCTATTGAGCTCATTTCTTGGTTTCCGACCTCATTTTGCATTAGATTTGCTATGTGTGTGCTTTCTTATCGGTTTGTGACTCCGGCGTAGGCTTCGGCATTTCCCAGATATCACCAAAACCAAAAATAAAAAATTAATACCCATAGTCGGCGCTACTAATGCGGGGGATTCTTCAAGTGATAATAACTCCCATAATTGGCATGATGATCCCAGCCTCTTCATGTACCTGAAAAAGGTCCTGGAGTGGTCCTTGGAGAGGAAGTTATGATGCTTAAGTCAATATGGTTATCATTTTGTATTCTTGGGGGGTAAAAGTCAGTTACCTTCGTATGGCATTCTTCATCTTTATTTATAGGAGATTTGGTTATGTTACTATGCCAACTCTGATATACTCACCTCTCCTAGTCCAAGGCCTAGCAAATGATGGCGTGGTGAGTGTTGTTTCTCCACAGTATCCGGGATGTGATACCTTATTGACGAAGCGATGTGCCTGGCCTATAGGTGTTTAGCGAGCTATTTTTAGCAAGATAATTCCTGTATTAGAGATTCGTAGGTCGTATATATAGCATGGATATGAAGAGGTATGGCAATGTCAGGTTTTATTATGTATAGTTAATTAAGATATTTAACATATACAATCATCCATGAATAGTTTTAAAAGAATGGTAAGACACGTATAGAGGGACAGAAGGAGTACGTAAAATATTGGGCGTGATTCAGTAATTAAAATAATAAACTATGCACATGAATGGTAAATGACTAGCAGAATAAAGACAAATTTTACTAAGTAATGAGTAGATTTAACATGACTATCGATTTTCTTTAAATACTTTAATTTTTAAATATACGTTTAGTTATTATATTTCTATCTAAAGTAAAAGTAAAATAACACTTGTGTATAAAGAAAGCACTTACTTTGACTATCATGAAGAAAATGCATGGAGTTTTGTTTTTACGAGATAGATCCGACAATGAAAACATTAATTTCTAAAGTTTTTTTTAAAAAGAAAAATATAGTTTTACAATAACATCACACAAACTTGTACCATGATAATTAAACATGAAAACATGAGCAATTAATTTTCGGTGAAGCTGTTAGCCAGCCGAAATCATGGGTGAAAATTAACATCATAAATTAATCTTTTGTATTTCTTGTGTTCCAACTTAAATCGTAAAACAATGCAATAATAACCAACCATCGAAAGTAGTGTTTGTTTAAAAAAATGTTTATGCCTATATATTTAAAGATTGAAAATAAATTTTCTCACCCTCTATAGTTTTTAATTAGCTAAAAATGGCTCAAATTAAATTAAAACAGACTTTTCACATTTTATATTTGTAGTGCTTGGTTAATAAAACTCAAATTACCTGTATTTGGGTGAAATTTGACATTTTTTAAAATAATTTAGAAAATAATAAAGTTACGGACCAAGATCTGTTCTTCCCAATTTTATTGTACTTTAGTTTAGTTTAAGTTAGTTTAAATCAATCGAAAAGAACAAACACATAAAGCAAGTACGAAATTTAATTGAATATTGTTTGCCTAACACTACTACAAGCTAGTGCACTTTAACATAGAAACATGTTACAGCAAACCTAAGTGTAAACAAACAATCTCTTGAATTTAACCAAATACATTTCCAAAGTAACTGAATGTTTTATTCTAGCTAGCACTTTCGACAATTGAAATGACATTATTGAATTATTGTGAAATATTCTAGCTAGTATCCAGACCTATGAAACCAATTCTTTGTAGCCTGAGAGTAAGGTCGATCATTACCTGGTGTGTCCATTTTATATAATTATTTTGGGATTGTTTATACTCATTTTGGTAGCCTCTTATGCTTTGGATACTCTATTTTACCTTGAAATTCTATTACTAGAGTTAAGAGCGACTTTATTGCTTCTGTCACTTGTAATAAGGATTCCAAGAGACGAGGTAATTGTTGAAAATTTGAAGACCATGAACACTTTTGAACACCCAAAGAAAGGAAGATGAGACAACTACATGAAGACCAAAGAGAATAAGTCACTTGAGGGCAGAATAATCAGGTCGTCGCGAGTCGCGACGGCCATCTACCCAGACTTATTTTTTGGGATTTTTGTTGTACAAATACTCATCACTTTTCTCTTTCTTAGGAGAACTTCTTCTTCCCGATTTCAGTAGCGAAAACTCTAGTTTTTCTTCCATTTTCTACCTTAGTTCCTTCTTGAATTCATGTTTAATTTCCTTTTGTTAATGAGTATGAACTCTAGTAGCTAAACATAACCTTGGGAACAATTGATTAGGCTTCCAAGCCCATGTCTTGAGATTTATTTATAAGCTATGTAATGCTTTGCTATTGTGCATTTATTGTGTTGAAATGGGTTGTTGAATTCATTTATGATGTTGGAAGTTTGATTATA
>JAULKM010041437.1:0-13153 GCA_032355605.1 Rubia tinctorum
TACACCCCAGAACCCCCCCCCCCCTCCCCCCCCCCGCCTCGCCCTAGCCACGAAGTCCAGTAAATACAAAGCGATAACTTTATATTTTTATAGTATATTTGTGAACTATTGTTTAGCAAACTCCTGAAGCTATAACAACATGTTAGCCTTTAATATAAGTAACATTGTCTTCGCAAAGTATAGGTTGCTTCTTGCCTCCAAATGATGCGGTGTTGTTTGCATTTTTGCTTTTGAAATTTATTAATAACTAAGCACTATTATGTGAATATTACTTTAAATTGTAATTAGATTATATTTCCTTTTCTGTATATGTCTTTGTACCACCCCAAAGCATGAATACAAACACATTTTTACCCTTATTTTTCTATATGGTATCAGAGCCAAAATCCTGATACACGAAACCCTAAATATTCCGTCCTAAATTTCCGCAAGCGCTGTCATCGTCTACGGTGTGTGATCTCCACCTGCTACTTATTTGAGCTTCCTTAAGGCTATAATTACCAAAGAAAATTATGGGGTCGTTGGTTGAACACCAGCCCGCCGATGAGTTTTTGCCGCCAGTCAACAGGGTCCGCTGAGCCTTAGTTACTCGCCGCCAATCCCCGACGCTAGCTTTGCTTCATTTTCCACCGGTGTTCCGCTGCTGTACCGAAGAGCTACTTCTCATGTGCTAGCCTTGCTTTGTTGTCCAATGAGCTGCTTCTCTTCCGATGTTCGCTGATGAGTCTCCTTTCTGACGAGTCTTCTTTCTAGTGTTTGCCAAGAATCGTGAGTTCCATCCGGCCACCACTCAAGATGACAAGGAGTGTATGACATCTACGTGCGTGGTTGGCCCTTCCAGAAGCACGTGAATTCACGCGTGGTTTGACAGAAATGTGCTCATCTTCCAGAAGCGTGTGTTTTCCATGCACGATAGCAGATGTGTTCCTTACTCTTCGCGAGTGTAACCATATGCCTAGTTCACTTAGTTCATATTCTGCTCGTATTGGTTGCCGTATTGTTCCATTAATATTTATTTATTTTTTCATATATCATAAATAATTTGGATTATGGTTGCGACCTCTGTATCCCTTGCCTGATCTGATTTTGACATTTTTCGATCTGACGACCAATGTAGCACGGCCTATAATTTATTTAATCAGTTAAATTACCCTTCTGACCATGGATCGGTTAGGCCTATTTTGCATTGTATTCTCAATTCAGGAGCCTTATATCACATGAAGTGTGACAAAGGTTCTCCGATTGACATCACTGCTGCTACCTATTATATTAGCATTCTGCTGCCTGATGGATCTTTGTCATCTGCTGCACAATATGGTTCTTTGCGTTTGGGAGATATCACTCTTACTCATGTGCTTTAAATACCTACACTACAATGTAACCAATTATCATGCTCTAGATTTTTATCTGCCATAAAATGTCTAGATTTACTTACTAAAAATTATTGTATTTTACAGAAAATCAGTACGAGGACTGTGATTGACGTGGGTGAATGACAAGGGGGTTTATTGGCTTCGTCTACTAGATATGCATGTTCAGTCTCATATACTGTAGTCAATTCCGATAGTTGCTAAAATTTCTACATCTGATTTTTGGCATCAACGTCTTGGTCATCCATTCTCTATAGTGTTATCTTTTGTTCCTACTCTTGATTTTAGCACAAATAATACTTATATACCTTTCTCTGTGTGTCCTGGAGCATAATAGACAAGATATAGTTTCTCTTTGAGCTCTTCGAATGCTAGTTCTTTGTTTGAATTAATTCATTGTGATGTTTGGGAGCCTTATAGCACACCATCTTCTAGCGGTGCATTTTATTTGTTAACTATAGTTGATGATTATTCCCAAGTTGTTTGGGTTTATTTATTAGTGGCTGATGTAGCCTCTATATTAAGAGAATTTTGTGCTTTAATCAAGACACGTTTGAGGGCCAAATCTGTCATGTCCGTGCTGATAATGTTACAGAATTTCTGCCTTTTAGATCATACTTTACAGAACTGGGATCATTTTTGAGACATCTATGATTGATACACCACATCAAAATGGCTGTGTGGAATGCAAGAATAGTCATTTGTTAAATGTGGCTTGTTTTTTGTGTTTTCAAGCTAATCTGTCTATTGCTTTTTGGGGAAAATGTGTTCTCACTGCCGCTTATCTAATTAACCAGACACCGACGAAGCAACTCAATGGTCGTAGGCAATTTGAGTTACTCTATGGACATACTCAAAACTACAAACTTCTAAAAAGTTTTTGGTTGCTTGTGTTATACCTCCCACATTTGAAGATATCGTGAAAAGTTTGCTCCAAGGAGTCAACGATGTGTTTTTCTTGGGTATCCTACTCACAATAAAGGATATTTCCTTTATTATTTCGAATCCAGTACCATCTTTAACAGTTGGGATGCTTATTTTTATGAAGACCAGTTTCTGTATGCTAGGCCATTTACTACTCCACCATCTCCGACGTTCACTTCGTCGTTGGACACTTCACCGCCGCTGCCAGTTGCCCTTAGTCCAGATCATCGGCTTGCTTTTTCTTCGATAGATCCAATCTTAGACGCGTTCCACGTGTCGTTGGTATCCCCACCGTACATGTTTCACATACCGCCAGTCGCCGGTCTACACGCTCCTCCTGCGTCACCTGATGATCTGCTAGCATTACCATCACCATCCGAGGTGGCTTCTACACCGCCTACATCTCCTCCACCACTGGCCTCGCTGGTTTGGTGTCTAGCACAGCCTCCTGCTGCCGAGCTTCCTTTTGTACTACACAGTGTTTGAGATCGTCGACCTCCTACATATTTGGAAGACTGTGTTTGCTCTGTTGATGAGATTAATACCCCCCACTAGTATGATCACACCTGCGTCATCACAATCCTCAGGTTTTCTCTATTCTTTAACTGATTTTGTAAATTGCGATAAATTTTCTAGTGCGCATTCTAGATTTTTGGGTGGAGTAACTTCGAGTGCAGATCTGACCACTTATTCTAAGAAATCAAAGTATGCTCATTGGCATGATGATGTGGCTTAAGATATTAATTCTCTTGAGCATAATTAGACATGGACCTTGACTTCTTTACCTTTGGATAAGACTGGAATTGGATGTAAATGGATGTATCATACCAAGTTAAAATTTTATGGAACTATTGAACTTCAAAAAAATCTTCTGGTGGTTCTTGGAAATCGTCAAAAGGAAGGAATTGACTAAACTAGGACATTTTTTCCTGTTGCAAAAATGAGTTCGGTTTGTCTGTTTTTATCAGTTGCAGTCATCCGTGGTTGGGAACTTCATCAGATGGATGCGCATAATACTTTTCTACATGGTGATCTTCATGGAGAGGACTTTATGCACCTTCCACCAGGCTATCCTACGCCCAATGGCCAGGTATGTCACCTTCAGAAATCTCTTTATGTTCTTTGAAAAGCTCCTCACTATTGGTTTGCCAAGTTGGCTCAGGCTTTACGATAATTTGGCTTTGTTCAGAGTAAAGCATATTACTTTCCATTTTGTTTAACTCATGGCTCAATTTCTTTGCATGTACTTGTCTATGTGGATGATTTGGTCATTTCTAGTAGTTCTTCATCACTCATCTCTGAATTCAAGAAATACTTAAGCTCTTATTTTTCACATGAAGGATCTTGGTACAATTAAGTATTTCTTGGGTATAGAGATTGCTAGAAGACCGTATGATATGTTTCTTTCACAACGGAAATATGCACTAGATATCTTATCTAACATAGGTTTATCGGCTTCTAAGCCAACTGATTTCCCTATGGACCAACATCATGATATTGTGAAAGTTGAAGGCCCTCTTAATGATGATCTTGAGTAGTATCGGCGCCTAGTTGGTCTCCTCATTAACCTGAGTATCACTCGTCTTGAGCTCAGTTACTTTGTTCATATGCTTGTTCAGTTTATGAAGTCTTCTTGTGTTCCTCACGGACAAGATGCGATTCAAGTTCTTCACTACTTGAAAAGTCATCCTGGTCAATGTTTATTTCTCTCTTCATGTAGTTCGTTACGTTTAACTGCTTATTGTGATTCTGATTGGGTTGCATGTCCTATTACATTACACTCTCTTTCTAGGTACTTTGTGGCTACTGGTGATTCTCCAGTTTCATGGAAGACCAAGAAGCAACCTACAATTTCTCGTTCTTTTGCTGAAGCTATCTGATATGCCTATTACCTGTTGTGAGTTGTTGTGGCTTATGTCTTTTCTCCAGGACTTAGGTGTTATGCAATTTGCTCATATGCGACTGTTTTGTGACAGTTAATCTATTCTTAACATTCTGGAAAATACACTATTCCATGAACGTACGAAGTATAAAGAGGTTGATTACCATTTCGTCTATAATCTTGTCTAGTCTGGTGTTCTTGTTACTCATCATATCTGCACGATTGATCAACCTGATAACTTGTTCACCAAAGCCCTCGGACAGAATCAGTTTTATTCATTACTTGGCAATTTAGGCATTTATGATTCCCATGCTCCAACTTGAAGAGGAGTATTAAGGAAGAAGCAGTAGTATGTGAATATTACTTGGACTTGTAATTAGTTAGATTTTATTTTCCATTTATGTAATGTACCCCATGTAATGTATACTCTATGTAATGTACCCCAGAGAATGAATACTAACACATAATATTACCCTTATTTTTATATAAAATTTGAATTTCAAATTCAAATTTTCTTCTTATCTGCTATACTTGTGGCTAAGTTAGTCATTTAAGATTTTGTGAGATTTCCTCCTCCCTATTCACTGTATTATTCCGGAATTCTTTCTCATGCAAGTGTGTCTTCCCTGTTATAAATGCGTCAATTTTGGTGATTTGATTTTTTCAGTATCCAATGAATTGTGTGTACCTATATCCCACAGGCTTATCGTATTCCTAAAAAAGTGAGATGTTTTTGACAAACATTAATCATTACCTTCCTTGTCCAAAATGACTTTTCCTATCTTTTTATTTTCGTAAATTTATTTCCCAAACCACTTGTATTCTTCATCTTCTTTTTTTTTTATTGCTCCAGTTCTTCGCCGGTGTTCATCAAACCGTAAGTTTCTCTCTTTCGGATCTTCATTCTATGTAGGGAGGTACTTAAACTTATGTGTATGTGCATCATCTCTATTGTAGTAGATTTATTTTTGAACCTTAATAAAGGGATTTTCCAATTAGGTGTCTTCTTCTATGTTTTTCTTCTTGGTATACCCTATGTTTTCTTCGAGTTTTACCCTATTTTCCCCTCTGTAACTCTTAATTGATTATTTCTTTTCAGGATCTTAGGAATTCTCACTGGTTCAATGTCTACCACGAATATTGCTGAATCGCCAGTAAAAGACGTCCCTGTTGACAATGTTGATTCCGGGGAGGATTCCGACAATCCCGCTAGTTTTTCTGCCGTTAACAGTATTCTCTCCGATTACTTCCCTGAAAATCTTAAGGATTATTATCCTTTTTTATCTTCGTATGAACTTAGGGCTCCTGAGCCTTCTGAGAGTGTTCAGACACATCCCTCTGGCTTTATCTCTTACTACTTAGATTACCTTAAATTTGGATTTGTATTTCCTTTACCTCAGTATGTTCTAGACATACTTCACATTATCGGGTCACATCATCTCAGCTTCACCCTAAAGGTGTCTCAAATTTTGTTTTCTTTCACCATGAATGTAAAGCAGCCCAAGTTCTCTTTTCCATTAATCTATTCGGTAGTCTTTCTCAGCTTCACAAAGTGAAAAATTCCTCTGACGAATTCCTCGTTTACCCAGTCATTCCAACTGTTAAGTTTGTTAGTGAATTCCCTAATAGCTGTTGTGTGTGGCGTAAACAGTTTTTCTTTTTGAAACCTGGTAATGGTAATCAACAATCCTTTCTTGTTTGGAACTATAATGTTCCTAAATGAAATCATCCTAATGCTAGGGTTCACCAAGATGTTGAGTCTGAGGTTGTCTTCGCAATTATAATACTATGAGCTAAGGTGTTTGTTCGTCACTATTTTGTTGTTTTTCTTTGCCTGATTTATTTATCATCTGCTATTTTCATTCACTTGTTTTCTCATTTTGCTCGTCTGACTTACTTTGTAAACAAAATTCGAGATATGGATTTAACCAAGCAGCTCGTTAAGAGAGTTTTTTTCTCTGAAGACGAAGATGAACAACCCAAAGATATGGCTATTCAAACTAATGAAAATATTAGAACTTCTGCCTCATTAGACAAGATGATCTAAGCTGGTTTCTAGCTACAAACCTTTTGAGGCTACCGCTAAAGAATGTAGGGAGATCGTTGCTCACAACATTCATGACACCTCTCAAAGAAAAAAAAGAACAAGGAGTGAATAGGTGGGTATTCCAACACCTTGGAGCCTCCCCAGAAAAAAAAAAGCACATCAGCCATACCCGTTTAAGCCCTCAAAGCGAAGCCATGAGTGAATGGTGGAGGGAAATATTCCGTTTACCATGTCCAAATAGTCTCTCCATGAAACAATGGCTGTGGTACATTTTTTAAGTATATATGTGTGGATTAATTTTTTTTCTTTATTATGACCTCTAATTTCCATGTTTATTTGCACACTTTTGAAAATTAGGTTGGTGAGAGTCTACAACTCCTTAGCCAATGAGTGTTGAGTTTTCTAAAGGGGACAGTTCGCTCCTTAATAAATGGCAGGTAGCTGAAGCGAAGTGTGCCACATTAAATGCTTTGTTGAGGCTACCGAAAATCATGTGAAGTTAACTATGGAGCATCCTTTGGTTGCTGAGAAAGAAGCTGAGTTGCGGTCTAAGTTGGAAGAGATGTAGACTAGTAGTCCTGCTTCAACTGGGTATCCTCAGGTCCTTGTTGACCGGCTTGTGAAGACGAGGTCTTTCTATGCTTTATTTTAAGAAGTATCCATTTTTTCTCGCAACGTTTGGTAGTGTGAGGCTCTGACTATGAAAGCCTAGAATTTACCCAAACTAGCTAATTTAGAGAAGGTGTTGGGGCAACGAAAAACTATTCTGAACAATGGGTTCATCCATAGAATATTTTATGGCGGTCACTCTTAGGCACTGCCATCTCATTTCTCCAGTCTTCCTTGTCTGCCTTATGTGGCCGAATTAAAGAAGTGTGAGGTTGATTACTCTGAGGATCATCCCTTCAGTTCTCAGCCTTCTGAGGTTGTTGTTGATTCTGATGCCAATGTGAATGTTGAAGCCAAGGAGAGTGTTGAAGCTAATGCCAATGCTGAAGCCAAGGCACTGATGAGGTCCCCTATTAGAGTGCAAGCAAGGATGATTCTGCTGCCCTTCTTTAGACTTCGCTTGTTTCCCCTTCTAATGTTAGTGGACCTTAGTATTTTTATTTGTAATTGATAAGAATATTTTGATGCATGTTTTTGTACTGTTTGTATTACTATGGGTATTAACTTTGGATCATGTTTATAATTTTGTAAGTTCTCATCACATTTATTCACATGCAGGGCTTTGATATTTTTGTTGATAATAATTTTTTGAAAAGTATTGACTATTTGGGATCAAGTGCTCATTTTCTCCATCATTATGGGTTTTTCTCTCATCATTCATATTGCCCTATTATATTGATCGAAGCCACCCAGTCCTATCTATAGAGTATGTTGAGCTTATTTCTGCTGATCGTTTCACCAATTAGGAATATCCTCCATTATATACTGGGTGGCAAATTCTTACCTCCTCATCTTCTCCTCCTACTTAAGCCTGCTCTTGTAGCCAGTTCGTGCCTGAGGGTTATGACATTGAGTCGCTTGACAAGGATATTGTTCGTAGTTTGGTATATCTTGAATCTATAGGCGTATACATGCGTTCACTACATCTTCCTCGTGTTTATCCAATGTTGGATGGGCTAAGACTTTAAAGGATACTTAAGATTTTTTCCATGAACTTAAAGAGTTTTGTGATGAATAGATAAATATTATTCAGGGCTAACAACATATTATGGTCAGAATGCTTTGTCAACTGGAGGATTCTATGAATTTCGCTTCAATAAAGGTTACCGAAGCTCATCAAAAGACCCTGATCATTGATAAACATTGTTCTCATTGTGCTATAGAAGGAAAAACATAATGAGTGGGATCATTTATGTTCTTCTGAGGCTGAGTGGCAAAGTATATTTGATGAAAAACAAACGAGAAGACTAACTACTCGACCAAATAGTGATAAAAGTTAACAATTACATGTTTAAACTAGCATCCCCATCAGCGGCGCCAAAATTTGATCCCTACTCCACAGGTCGCTAATAAATCACGGGAGATCTACTAACCCATGAAGCACTGGGAGACCGAAGATAAGAATTTCTATTTTCACTCCCGTAGTCCCTACAAACTACCAAACAGTAGTTAGTGGAAAGTCCAGGATCATCCACATAGATGCTAGGATTCAAAGGCTAACTACTTAATTTTGCAATCGGGCATCACTTCGATTGTATATCAGGAATAGCTAGTGCAGCAAACATAGTTTTGGGGGGTTTTGTTTACAAACTACTGAACATGCAAAGCAAGACAATAAACTATACTATGCTAAGACTTGGGGATATTTGCATAACATGACCGGTATATGATTTTTTATCCTAGATCATATCAAGTACAAGATGTATAAACCTATCCTAGTGTATATGTCACATAGTGTGGTTGATAGTCAACACTTCCAAATGTCTGTCACACAAAGGTTCCCAAGTTTATTCTATCTAAACCACTTTTTAAATTAGGAAAGTGTGTCAAATAGTCAAATAGTTACATGCTCCTCGTTCCCCTAAATAATTACATCCTGGGCCTTCACTACGAAGGCTTCTCCCTATGCCTATAGAGGCCAATGAGTAGGCATCTCATGATAACTGTACAGTGGAAATGACAATGGTCACTACACTATAACGCTGGTTGCTACAAACTATTATGCGTATCTATCAGGGTTTCTGACACAGTCAAAATTAGGTAAACACTTGTGTGGATTCAGTGCTTATAGCCTATGTACCTACACTAACATAATCGGGACTCGCGATCCCGCATATCCTAACTAGACAGTCCAAAAGGCAACAAAACTAGTACAATTCATGTTACATACAACAATTGTGTATCAAAGAGTAAAATTAAAATGCATCATTTCAAGAATGTAAAGATCCAATCAAGCATAATATTCATACACATATAAGATAGGGTAGTAAAAAATCTCACAAAATATCTACCAACTCATGAATATAAATCAGATCCCCACGTAAATAAACAACTCCCAAAGCATTGAACTTAATTTTACCATTGGATTCAAAGCTCTTAGCAGAAACAAGGAATATTAAAAAGGAGAGAAAATGGTTTTTCCCTTTTTCTCCCTACCTACTTTTAGAAACTAGGAGAATAGAAAAACTACTAATGAAATTCTCTCTCTAACTTCTTAAACCGTAGTAGACATAGGCTTTTATATAGTAAGTAAGAAATGGGCTCTAACGAGGCCCAAAAACTAGAGAAACACTAGGCTGAGCTGCTGCATGGGCTTTGCAATAGCACACGACATGGCTCGTGCAATAGTTCATGGACCGCTGGCTGGATTGGGTTTCCTAGCCTTCTGAGCAGCGCAGCCCATGTAGATCCATTGTTTGGCCACGATATAGAGCTGATAAATTGATTCTTCTGGTAGCGCAGGCATGTGAAACCCTTAGGAGTGCTAACACTGTCTTCAATTTTCATCTTCATGGTACACGAGCAGTGCAAAAAGACATAACTTGCGCCTATACTTAGTCGCACGAGTTAGTAAAACAGCACGAGGTATGCAAAAACACATGGCCCACGCCCTTACTTAGTTGTACAACAATATTGGATGGCACATGCCATACAAAAGGGCATGGGTGTGCTACTCTTCGAGCTTGTTCGGTCTTCAACTACTTTCTCTTAGGGCATTTCCATCTACTACCATGATTAAGCGTGTGACTTTCAGTCTACTGCCATTCTAGTGAATGGCCTTCAAATATCTACTACCATTCTTGTGAATGGCTTTCTACTCTGAAGTGCTTACAAGTGATCTACAATAAAGCTCGCAAAATTGGATCTAGATGCTCATAAGGACATAGGTTGACCAGACCTTAGTCGTTATACAATAACCCTAGTTTTTACAAACTATCATACTAATTCTAACGGGGCATGTCTAGGGTCTACCCTCATTGAGGATCGATTAGCATCCGTAACATTCATGATTTTTACATGAATAGCCAACTAGGTTAGAGTCTAACGATCAAAATGGTACTCTCGAGGTAACATGCATGCACTAACATCCCCGGTGCTCTCTAACCTACAATAGCCCTAATCTAACACTCCCAAGATAGAAATACAAACCTAGCACGCTGATATACTAAACATGAATCTAAGGGTGCATCACAAAACATATATGGAATACATCATACAAGAATGTGAAGCATAAATCAAGCAAAACTAATCATAGAACATAAATATAGAGAATTATAAGAATCTCACAAAGTTATCAATTCATGAATTCAAATAATTCCCCAAGAAATAAACTACTCTAGAGATATTTAATACAAAGCAATCATTGAATTCAATGCCATAGGCAAAAACTAGGAAAAATAAATGGAAACAGGAGAAATCTCTTTCTCTCCCTACGTACTCTTAGGTCTAGAATTATGAACTTACTACTTTCTTCTTAGTTTCTAAACCCTAGTAGACTAGTGGCTACTTATGTAGTCGGTAGAATTGGGTCTTAGAAAAGCCTAAAAAGAGTAGAAACCCTAGCAGCCACATCAACATAAGCAGTTCAATAGCGCACAGCTAGCGCCTCACGGTTCGCAAAAAGACACACATGATGCAGACTGGAGGTAATCACAGGAAAACTGAGCAAGTGTCCTATACAAAAACATCTTAGTCGCATACTGGAGAGCATGTCCCAATTTTCTGAGTGCTCGGCTCGTGCAAAAGCACGCGACCATGAGCTCCAGTGTCTTCATCTTCGTTTTTTGAGTGCACGACCGTGCAAAAGCTCACGTGCCGCGGAATGGAGTCCTAGCTCTTCAACCTCCGAATGTGCGGGTCATGCAGAAGCATGGGGGCTGCACCTGGACTTAGTCTCCTTAGCACTTGTCTTGGGAAGAGATGTGCTAATGTACACGAGTCGTGCCAGTCTTCATTTCTTCCGGATTTGACTCCTTTCTTCGGCTCGTCAATCTAATACCACATGTTTAGCTCGTGGCCTTAAGTTTACTATTGTCCTTGCTAATGACCTTCTACTATCTACTATCATCCTTGTAATTAGCCTTCTAAACAGTCTGAAGTGCCTACGAGCAATCTACAAATAAAAGCTCACAAAAATGGATCTAGATGCTCGTAGGGATATTGGGTCCATCAGATCTAAAGTATGAAACAAAATGAGGGATTTAGATAAGAAAACCAAAAATGTTCATCTAAACTTCTTGTAATGTAAACTTAGCTAAATCTAGCAATCTATCACACAAGATGTAACAAAAGACATGTTAAATGCCTTAAGAAATGCATGCATTAATTTAATGTCTCCTCAATGGCCTTCTGTCCAGATGTGTCACCGCCATCAAAATCATATTATATTCAAAATTAAAAAGAAACCATTTATAATTCACTTGGTTATGAATTACATTATAAAGAAATTTCATAATTTCCTATGTTTGTAAAAAAATTCCTCGACAAATGATAACTTTTACCCTTGAGTTTTTATTTGAGGATATACTAAAAAAATTCTCCTTATTTTCCATTTATTCTTTGAAGAAAATATTGTCATATCTCACTCTTTTAAAAATCTTCATTTTATAATAAGAAAATTTAATTTAGACTTTGGTGGAATTTACAACATAGAAGCTCACTAGGAGCAAAATTCATGTGGTCTATACCAAACAATCATAAAATAACCAAAGTCGCTGAAATTTCTTTAAAAAACACAGAGGTTTAAATGGGACAAAGAACAGTTTCATTTTGGGACACAAGTTGGACTGCAATAGGGCCACTAATATATAAATAGGACTCAGATACTTAAGTACTATTTCTTAACCTCAAAGTAGATAAGTTTATCAAATCCTTCTGATTCCATTCAAATAATTAAAATTCATTTTTCTAATCAGTTAATAAGAATACAGCTACAAGAACATCAAATATTTGAAGATTACAAATACATAAAGATATGGAAACCATTTTTAAATTGTAAAATTACCCTAAACTCAGTTTAGGAGTATATCAAACCCAAAAAGACAAATGTCCAATCCTTTAAACACTTCTGGTCTTCTCTACTTTCCGAAAAATCTTTTCTGAACTGGAGATTACTAAATATGTTTATTGTAATTTTGTATATTGTTTATTGTAAATTGATCTGAGAGCATATATCACTCATTTAACAACGGCGGTTTCATTCAGTATATTTGGGATAGAATAGATAAGGTCTTTAATATTGAATCTCATTCTTTTAATTACTATAGGAAATATATTTTCTACTATTGGAATCTTAAAGTTAAAAGTTCTTGAATTTACTTAATTGATTAGGATCATTTCATGTATTGTAATCTTGTTCATTTGGACTACTATAAAAAAAACTTAAAATGAAAAACGAGATAAAATTACTACCATCTAAACAATCCTATTCCAGCATAATGATATTTTTGTTGGTTTTAAATTGAAATCTATATGGAATTTAACCTCTGTTTGTCCAAGGATACTCGTACACAGACCCATAGAGAGATCAGGATAAAGAATAGTGTATTGGAAGCTCCCGATTGAATTCAAGTTGAATACAAAATTGAGATGCGGGAGTGGCTACCAACTCAAAAATCAATATGGACAACACTTTTTGTTCATCAGCGAGGCACATTCCAAATTGCAACAGCCTGCAATCAATGGCTAAAGCCCTTCAGTTTAACCCTAAAACCGTAGTTTAGAACAGAATTTAGAACTTGAAGATTGACTGGGACTCGCAATTTTTTGTTAAAATGGTCAGGAGAGAGTATAGGATACCTTCGAAGTGCATCAATGAAAAAAGAAAGATCTAGCAATCCCTCAATCATATAAGATTACACCATCAATAACACTGATAGAATGTAAAACCCACAAATAATTGTGACTGTGTGTATTCATATATATACTAAGTACAAAGGGTATACAAGACAGAATCAGATATGGAAAAGGATATACAAAACC
>JAULKM010041447.1:0-13151 GCA_032355605.1 Rubia tinctorum
TATATATATATATATATATATATAAAATTAAACAATCTAACTCTCAATAATTGGGAATAAACACGTTTATGCACATTCACACACTACGCACTACATGCAAAAATAAAGTTACCAGCTTCATTTGTTAAATTTGAAAATTTTAATGGATTTTATAATATCAAGGTCCTCTTTATTATTTAGTAATTTTTGTTTTCTTTCTTATGTCACCACCAACGCTAGTACTGGCGGTGGCAGTGGTGGTGGTGGCGGTGGCGGTGGATGAGGAGGAGGTTTTACTGGTTTGGATGATGCATCCAATTCCATTGATCTGTCTCTCAGGCTGTCAAATTATTAGGATGTTTTAGTTTTGTTTTGCTAAACATTTTGGTGAAATTCATGTTATGAGAGCCCAAACACAACTTTTTAGTTACCCTCTTGTTTTTCAAACTATTATCAACTTCGGATTCAAGATTTAAGTTTCGGCATAAATATTGTGTTAGATGTTTTAAGGCTGTTGTTTAATGTTATTGTAACAGAGCTTTTAGGATGTAAAAAAAAATTCTTTCTTGGTTGGATTAGATAAATCAGTTAATTTTCCGGTCCTTCTTATAAAAAAAATTTTTCCTTCAAAAAAATGTTTAATAATAGGAAAATCCATTCATTATTCCCCAATAAGTAGTATAAACAATTTAGACTTGAATGTAAATAAAATTGTCACGAAAATATTACAGGATTAAATCGTACGTAATTCGTGCATCAATAAAATATGTTTTCAATAGGAATAAAAAATGCTTAATTACATCTTGTAGTAGGTAACACTGGATTATATTCCAAATTCAGTAGGAAGAATGAGTGATTACTTACACACACAGGGCATAAATTGTACCTACCACAAATCATATAAGGATGGTGAAAATTACTAGATACATCTGTTGCGTTCATAATTTCGTTACATCAAATCAATCATAATTTATCAATATTTAATCATTTTAAAATGATCCTCTATTTTTAAAATAAACTCTAATCCAAAAATTATAATTACATTCTTTTATTCATCTAAAACAACACAATTTCTTGTGGTGCCACTATTTTACTGAATACATTCTTAAAAATTAAACCTTCCATCTATAAGAATGGTAACCTATATTAATAATTAGGCTTTGAAGGAAATAGAAAAATATCTAACCCTAAATTTTGGGATTAAATCGGGCACATCTCGTGCAAGAATTGAAAATAATACCAGAATGGTTCAACATGTAACATTCATTGCTTTACTTTTCTCTTTTGGCGTTCACTGATTATTGTATCAACAATAGCATGAAGCAGTCAGTGGATTTAATGTGATTCTTCGCAGATTTCTCCATTTTTAGCATATCTTTGAACAGATTTTGAGTAAGTCTTTGAGCATATTTCTGCATTTACAAGAGAATTTCGAACATAACTTAGCTAACTATTTTGCTTCGGTTTAGAACTGAGATATTTGTAGGCTGAATGATTCAAGTGTTGTGGTGAATTTTTCCTATTTTAAACGATTTAGCAATGAGGAAGAATATCAATCACATTAATTTATTAAGGTAAATCTTAGTTTCATAATAACAACATAAGTTGGTTCACACATGTGTAGGTGTATATTTATATATTTATGCATGGTTTAGTGTGATTTTGATTTTTAGCTACACAACAGTGTTTAATCCTATATAAAGTTTTGCAATATGAGGTAGCACAAGAAACTTCTAACATCTGAAACTTCATATTTGTTTGGGTGTTTTTGTCCACGAGCCTTAAGTCAACGGTAATAAATGAATTTAGTTGTAGAAATTACCAATGATTACATCTACTTTAGAGCATTTTGTGGGGTTATTGATTTATTTAGTTACCTTCTTTTAGTGTCGATGCCTTGATATGTTGGTTGGTTCAATACTTAAAAATATGGTTTAGAATGGTACTTAAACTAGAACTAGGTTCATATGTGTATTTAATCAAACAATCTAACTCTTAATGATTGGGATAAACAGGGTAATGCTCATGCACACACTACGCACTAAATGCAAAGATAAAATTACTAGCTTTATTTGTTCACTTGGAAAATTTTAATGAATGTCATAACATCAAGATGCTCTTAATTATTTAGATTCTTTTTCTTTATCGTGTCACCACCAACAATAGTATTGGCGGTAGCAGCGGCGGCAGTGATGGTGGTGGCAATGGAGGAGGAGGAGGTTTTAATGGTTCAGTTGATGCATCCTGTTCTATTGACCTGAGGGCAATGGAGGAGGTTTTAATGGTTCAATTGATGCATCCTATTCTATTGACCTGTCCCTCAGGCTGTGTAATTATTAGGGTGTCTTACTTTTTTTCTACCAAACATTTTGGTGAAATCCATGTTATGAAGGGCCCAAACACAACTTTTTAGTTACCCTTTTGTTTGTCAAACTATTATGAACTTCTTGATCTGGATTTAAGTTGTAATAAAGATTATGTCAGAAGTTTCAGGGTTTGTTTTAATGATACCGCATTTGAGCTTTTAAGATCTAAAAAAAAGTTTTTTTCTTGACTGGATTAGATAAATTGGGTAAGTTTTCCAATCCTTCTTATACAGAATTTTTTTAAAAAAATGTTTCATGTTAGCCAAATCCATTCATCCTTCCTAAATAAATAATTAAAATAAATTAGACTTGAAATCAAGAAAATTTTGTCAAGAAAATGTTATAAGATTAAATCGTGTGTATTCCGTGCGGGAATAAAAGTATATTAAAATTTTAGTCAGTAGCCAAATTACATTCCAAAATAATGCTCAATTACATATTTTAGTTGGTAACAATGGATTATAATTTAAATTTAGTAGGAAGAATCACTGTGACAAACATAATCAATTACTATGGTTCTACGGGCTTTTTTACCTCGGTTTTTAGTCCAAAAAAAACTGAGGTAAATACTGTGGTAGTAACAAGTATATTTTTTTACCTCGATTCTAAATCAAGGTAAAAAAGAAATTTTACCTCGGTTTTGGACTGATGTCGGTTCAAGCAAGATGACCGACAATTGGAGTTCGTAGCTGCGACATTGTTTAGAACGACATCGGTGTACATATAGAGCGACGTCGATGATAGAAAGAATCCAGATGAGGGGACTGCAATTGCTACAAAATTGTTAATGTTGACGTTGCAGATAAATGATAGCGACATCTAGGATAATGGTTTGCGACATCGCATGCTCCAAGGCACCATCGTTGTGTGCCTGCTGACGTGGAGGGATGTTAAATACGACATCATTTCGTATGGACAATTTTGCAAAAATAACTAACGGTTTATGCGACGTCGGTAAGGTTTCATCAATTCACGGGTTTGTGCAACGTAGCAGATTAGTGTCGGAGACATCAGTTCTCGTACAATATTATAACATTTAATATTTGATTGCACAAACATTTGTTCATCGAAAGCCATTATGTGTTACCTAATGTTCCATAACTCGTGAAATGTTTACACATCATATGAAAATCAATTGTTGTTCAATTGTTTCGACAAAGAATGAGAATGCAAGGAACCAACAAAACTAGAATAATGATGGCAAATACATGTTAGAATATATTAAGATACATGAGGTTGGTATGAAATTTAAACATTAATTTTATTGAACCTACATTTTCTACATTGCACGCCAAAAGTCCATCGATAACTCTCTTTGTCCTATTACAAATAATACACATGAAATAAAATTTATGTTAGAATTAACCAGTCCCCTAGTGATGTACACATAATATAGTCATACACAGACAACATTAATATGAACATGGAAAAAGTACCTGGTCTACTTGAAAGCAATGTCTCATGCAGTGGAGATCGAAGTTGCAAAGTTCAACTAAAGAGTGACGTCGGACATTCTTACACATGACAATCATTTCATAGAATTTGCGATGTTGGTCATCATCCGGTCCCATATCGTATGGGATGATTATTTGTGACCAACGTCGCATATTCAACCTGTGTTCATACAAAGACAATATTATTGTCCACAATCAGCCCTAATCTCAGCCTTTTTATCACAGCTTATAACATTGCATTATCTAGAATAAACGAAAAATATATACTATATAACATTTTACACAATCATCATACTTCATGAAAATATTTGATCTTTGATCAATGAGAAAGAAAAACATATAGAAGGTATATTGTAATAAAGATGGGAAATGAACATAGAATGGATGTAAAACTATCTCAGTTAATTTGAACCCGGAGATGCCCCATCCTCGTATGCTTGTTGATGTTTTAGAGAAACAAGTTGATTGAGTTCTTTATTGGTTCTATTGGTGTGAAATGGAAAGGATGGTATGTAGTTGGGTTTGGAGGAGTGTTATTGATGGAAAATGTGTGTTATTGCCGAATTTTATTGAAATGAAAAATGGATGGGGGAATTTTTGGTTCAAATTTTTACCTCAAATTTTTGGTTCCCGCTGGAAAATTCAATTCAGGCGACGTCGTAGAGGGGTCACTTTTGGATTCATTTTGTACAACAAATTTGCGACATCATACATAAGGGTTACAATATAATTTTAGAAAAGTGTAGTAAAATACTCCCTGTAAAGATTGTGGCCCTTAACGACGACCCGTTTATGCACAAATGGGAACAACATTGTTCTTAAAATGCGAATAACTAATTGTTATCTCCAATTTTACATTTCAATTTCCCCCACTCTGTCTGAGGGCCCAAGTGCAAAATTAAAAATGTACACTGGCATTCCCAAACCCGATTACGATTAGCCCGAAATGAAACTTTGCCATCCGAAATTGAGCTTATACTTATCGAGGGTAATAAATAAACTGGTCTTATTCCACATATACTTCCAGAAGTTCTTCTGAATGATGCCTTGTATACTTGTGAGTAATCTTCTACAATCTATGCGAGGCCAAGTATGGTTTCTTTAAAATTTGTGGCGGACAAAATTCTATTATCTTTTCATTTCTTCAAAAACCAAGAATATGAAATTTCAAGCGATTCTATGTGGTGGAAATTATTGTTCTCATAATACTTAACGTCAGGGTATTAAAGGAATACTAACAAAGTAACGGACGATTACCCTGGTATATCAGTCCATGACCAAATCGGAACATTGTGGTCATGAACTGGTGAACCAGTTTAGCGTATCTCCAATTTTACATTTTAAGTTCTCCCTCTCCATTAGAGAAACCTAAGTGCATAATTATAAAAGTACAGTGTCACTCCTAAAATCGATTATGATCGGCCCTAAAAGAAACTTTGACATCCGAAGTTGAACTTATACTAACTGAGGGTAATAATGAAACTTGTCTTATTCCACATATACTTCCACAAGTTCTTCTGAATGATGACTTGTATACTTGTAAGTTATCTTCTACAGTAATGCAAGGCCATTACTGTCGCTTTTAAAAATAGTGATGGAAATACTTCTATTATCTTTTTATTTCTCCAGAAACCAAGAATTTGAAACTTCATATGATTCTATGTGGTGGTTCCCTTGAAATGGAAGTCAATAAAGTTGACCGATTGTGCTAAACTTGATTCCCCTCAAACTGGGCATCTATGAAGTTCATGGACATTTATAAACTTCAATCAGTAGTATCTAATATACTATTAGTTGTATTAAGGTTGATTATGTTTGTTTTGGTCAAAGGTTGGCCCAGTTGCTATGCTACGGGGCAAAAATTGTGAGTCCCA
Source organism: Rubia tinctorum (assembly GCA_032355605.1). Lineage (NCBI taxonomy): Eukaryota > Viridiplantae > Streptophyta > Magnoliopsida > Gentianales > Rubiaceae > Rubia > Rubia tinctorum. Next base: position 5,674 of record JAULKM010041447.1, read on the forward strand.
CTTTAATGTGAACCGACATTGGTAACATGTTGGTCAAATGTCGCTAAACACGATAGATATATGATGTCACATATGTTGTTTTTCAAACATAGGCCCATTTCTATGCTAGTGGGATGAAATGTGGAGGCCCACATATAAATTAGCCGACTTTGCTCCAACGTCAGTACTATGTCAGTTTGGTCGACTGATATGTGATGTTGCTTCATCCAAAGAAGAATTCAGAATGATTCATAACGAATACATATAAGGAGCCCGCCTCATACATCACTTTAAACATTCAACTTTCCCTTGGATTTCAGCAGTCCCTCAACACATCTTTTTAAATGTATGCTTCTTAGATTCCCTATGATACTTTAATTTTTGTATTTTTCATTAAAATTTATATGTATATAGTGTATCAATGTGTGTTTTTTGTTTTTTTGTATTGAAATTCCCATGGATGTTGGCTCTATGTTGTAGGAATTTGGGTTTTACGTTCTCACCTGTCAACCGGCCCTATTTTGTTATTTATAAACTTTGTTTGCTCCAGTTTTCTACTATTGATAATGCATCTGTTGGGTTTTAATGCGACATTTCTGGTTAGTCAACCCTCCTTCACTTGGAGAGATCGTGTAGCGACGTCGCTTATACATTTGTTCTGCTAAAGCTACTTGAATGCGACGTCGCATTGTTCTCGTTTAACCTATCAGTTTTGTTGATTGGTTAGCGATGTCGCGCATACATGTTTTCCAAGTCACGTTTTGGTTTGACAGTTAAGTGTGATGAATTTCAAACAAAACAAATTAATTGAGCCAATTTATATCGATTTTTAGGAATAATAGCCAACAGTGCTAGTTTGAGTAGACGTGCCCCGATTGAGGTGAGTGATTTCTTGTTCGGATTTAAATTCCTTTTATTTTATTATTTATTTTCTAATTATATTATATTTTTTTACCAATGCAGATCCTTAGCATTTGGATGAGGATCGTCGTCCTCAGACGATATTCAAGGATGTCATTCCACACTTTGTCCACACTCTTACACAGACGAACTTATGAGCAGTTCTGATTTTGGTAAGTCCTCTCTGTTACACATGTATTTCATTTTCAATTAACTTTTTCTATAAGTTACTTTTATATTGACTAATTGTGGTTTATAAATTAGTACGTCCCAGAATAGATTTCGTAGCTCCGATCATCGTGCAAGTTTCCCGATGTGCTGCAGTGCAATGGAAGGGAGTATGACATTCACTAATCGGTGAACAGGAAGTTCAAGACACCGACCCCCAAGGAGTTTAGTAGATTTCTTAATGAAGAGGAACTCTAGGTTGGGGACACACTATATTTCGAGGTGATAAATGGTGTTGGGCCCATAGTTTTTCATGTTAACGTTCTTTCCCGCAGATTTTTGTTTTCTTGGACTTTTAAACAATTTTTTCAAACAATTTTTTTCAAATTCAGAATAAAATTTATTTACATGCATTTGAGGTTCAATCTATAATCTTTTCGGTTGAATTTTATTTCAATGTTATTGAATCTTTCATATGAAACACAAGAATCCTTCATATGTAACTCCTCCTTCCTGCATTTTAGAGAATAGTAATTATACAAATATACACCGTATACAATGTAACATGAAACAATAATAATCCAGGAGGGCCATTTCAATAATAAAATCAGAATTAAACACCAGTCATCATCTGCAGTGTAGGCATTGATCTTCACCCCATCATAAGTCATCATCCTATTACCCAAATGTGAGTCTCTGTAATTATCTTCTAGCTGTGTCATAATCTCCCTGTTCACTTTCTTTGATCTCACCTCCAGAGTAATTGATACCTGCATGCATGGATCGTTCACCAAACCCAGAACAACATCAGCATATATTGAACAACATGAGTACATATTGAAATACATAAGTATATGATACATATTTAATGAGCCACAAACAACATGAGCGTTATAAATGTCGACTAATCTTTCCAACTGTAAAAAAAGCAGCAGGTGATAAATACAGGGGACCAGTCCGGTTCCTTCCACCAGTAGTAGGGAGGGGAGTTCAAGGTCACTCTGAATATGACCAAGACTTGTGTAATGAATAATTCATTCCAATCATACTGAAACTGTCAAATATTTGCTGTGACCAAAACTTTTAAATAAATTTGAAATGTTGACATACGTACATCTGACGTTGTGATAGGTCGACTCCTTCTCATCGTTACCGACAGAGGTGAAGCATCGCACTATGAGGACAACAACACAATGATCCAAAGTGACATCGCACCAAAATGGCTTTAAATAAGAGGCCTCTCACATTCAGTTCAACCTATTGTTCACAAGCTTTCAGTGAATTCCAACAATCTCCCACACCTCTGCTCTACTCTCATCTTAAAGGTATAGTAATTCAACACTTTTAACATATAATTTTCAATATTTTTTGCTTTATATTTATGATCTATGGTCTGTGAATGTGTTGTGTATTTTAGTTTTCTAGTTCTTACTCAAATTTGTTAGATTGTGAAGTTTCCTAATATTTATACCTAGGTACTATATTTTGGTATTGTTTTGGACATTTTTTAGTACTTGTATGTTCTTAAAGCATCAATTTTTTAGGTTTCTATGTTTTTTCCTAACTGCCTCAGATATATGTGATGTCGGTAGACTTTCAGTCACATATCAGTCTATGAGATCTTTATGCAACGTCGTATATACATGTGTCAAGGAATATGCATGAGACATCGTACTTGGTTCGGTTAGACCGTCAATGTTACTGATGGGTTAACGATGTCGCGTACAAGCATTTCAGTTTACATTACATTTTAAATGCAACCTCGTTCCTGCATCTGTTAGTTGTTTGTTGTAGTCAACATTGTAGCAACGTCATAGGTACACCTCGACCAAGTCATTGATTATGACATACATGTATCTGTGACGTAGGGGCGATATCGTACCCTGCATTTCTCTGTCCGGTATGCCTTAAAATACCATTAAAATTTTCTTATATTATCCAGGACAAATGGAAGGTGAAGGATCCTCAAGCCGCCCCACTTTCCATGTGTTTTACCATTTTACATAGATTTTTACGAATAAATTTTCACAATTTACCAGAATTAATATTTCTTTGTTCTCAAGCAGTTCTCCACACAATGGAGCAATCCAGAGCCTCTTGTGTTTGACTTTGAACATTACCTGTTCTTGGTAAGGTATTTTCACTTAATAATAAATGTTCTTCATTATATATGGATATATATATTTCTAAACATTGTTTTATGATTTAGTACATCCATCGGGAGATTGTACCACTCCTCCCGACTGAGAAGACCCCTGTTGTTCTTAGATGCTACAGGACAGAGTGGCGTATGGACTACTTAGGTGTGGGAAGATAAAGGCCATGTCCCAAAAGGTTTTTGGGGAGTTCCTTTCTGGAAACCACCTACACATCGGGGACAACTTGTTCTTCGAGGTGATTCAAGCTGGGGGGCCAATCTTCTTCAAGGTAATTATACTCCAAGCTTATTGAGTTTATTGTAATTTCTGTTTTGTTGAAACTATAAGACAATTCTTAATATAATTTATGTACTATTTGTAAGGATATGTTCTTGACTTTTCTAATATTTCAGTACTTTAATTAAACATTATCTAATTGACTGTTGTTGTTTTTTCCTTTATTCCACCATATAAATATCACATCCTCATTTACAAAAGTCCATTTTTTAAATGTTTTATACTATCTTTTATATATTAGCGACGTCGGTATTTTGTCGCATAACATGTAGATTGGAACGACGTAGAATGCGATTTCGCACGTCCTGCTGAAACAATATATGTGACTTAGAACAATATTCGGTACCATTATTTACTCATTTTTAATCTATTACCTTGGTTAATAAAATAACCAAGGTAAAAAACATATTATTTGCCTCGATTTTTTAATCGAGGTAAAATATTTTATTTACTTGGGGAAAAAACCCAAGGTAGAAGAACTTCTTACCTCGGTTATTTGACTTAAGTTAAAAAATAGAGGTAAAAGATGTGAAGTAATATGTCCAATTTCTTGTAGTGAATGAGTGATTACTTACCCACACGTGGCATAAATTGTACATGCCACAAATCATATAAGGATGGGGAAAATTACTAGATACATCTTTTGCGTTAATCAAATCAATCATTATTTATACATATGTAATCATTTAAAAATGACCATTTTTAATAGACACTAATCCAAAATTATAATTACATTCTTTTAATCAATTCAAACTGCACAATTTTTTGTGGTGCGGCTAGTTTACTAAATACTTCATAAATAATTAGACATTCCTTGTATAAGAATGGGAACCTATATTAACAATTAGGCTTTAGAGGAAATAAAAAAAATCTAACCCTAAATTTTGGCATAAAATTGGGTGCATCTCGTGCAAGAATTATAAATAATACCACAATGGTTAAGCATGTAACATTCATTGCTTTGTTTTTCTTTTTTGGTTTTCACTGATTATTGTTTTAGCAATAGCATGGACCAGTCAGTGGATTTAATGTGATTCTTCATAGATTTCTGCATTTTCAGCATATTTTTGAACAGATTTTGAGTGAATCTTTGAGCATATTTATGCATTTACAAGCAAAATATTGAGCAGAACTTAGATCGTTATTTTTCTTTGGTTTAGAACTGAGATATTAGTAGGCTGAATAATTCAGGTATTGCGGTGAATATTTCTTGTTTTAAACGAATTAGCAATGAGGAAGAATACCAATTGCATCAATTTCTTAGGGTCAATGTTAGTTTCATAATAACACCAACATCAATTGGTCTAATAGTTCTTTCATTTATCCACATACATATATGTTAAGATAAAAAAAAATCTTCCATTTATATATACTGATATACACGTGTAGGTGTATATTTATATATTTATGCATGTTTCAATGTGATTTTAAATTTTAGCTACGCAACAGTTTTGCAATTTGACGTAGCACAAGAAACTTCTAACATCTGAAACTTAATATTTGTTTAGGTGTATTTTTTCATGAGCCTTAAGTCAATGGTAATAAATGAATTTTTAGTAGAAATTACCAATGATTGCCACAACTTCAGAGCATTTTTTGGGTCGTTCGTTTATTTAGTTACCTTCTTTTAGTGTCGGTGCCTTGATATATTGGTTTGATAATTTAAAAAATTGGGTTAGAATGGTACAAAAACAAGAATTAGGTTCATATATGTATTTGATCAAACAATCTAACTCTAAATGATTGGGATAAATACGTCCATGCACATGCAATACCATGCAGTAAATGAACAAATAATTTACTAGCTTTATTTGTTCACTTGGAAATTTTTATTGGTTTTTATAATTTCAAGATGCTCTTAATTATTTAGTAATTTTCTTTTCTTTCTTGTGTCACCACCATCACTAGTATTGGTGGTGGTGGCGGCGGCGGCGGTGGCAGCGGTGACAGTGATAGTGGTGGCGGTGTCGGAGGAGGAGGCTTTAATGGTTTTGTTGATGCAAACAATTCTTTTGATCGTTCCCTCGGGATGTCTAATTATTAGGTTATTTTAATTTTTTTCCCTAAACATTTTGGTGAAATGCATGTTAAGAAGAGCCCAAACATAGGTTTTTAGTTACTTTTTTGTTTGTCAAACTATTATCAACTTCTAGTTCTAGATTTATGATTCGGCATAAACATCGTGGCAAAAGTTTCAGGGTTGGTTTTCCATGATACTGCAAATGAGCTTTTAAGATCTTTACAAAAAAATTATTTCTTGATTGGATTTTATAATCGGGTAAGTTTTCCGGTCCTTTTTTTATTATAAAGAAATGAATTTTTAAAATGTTAAATACTAGCGAAATCCATTCATCCTTCCCAAATAAATAATTAAAACAATTTATACTTGAATGTAATAAAATTTTGTCATGAAAATATCATAGGATTAAATCGTGCGTATTCCGTGCAGGAATATCAGTATATTAAAATATTAGTCGGCAGCCGAATTACATTCCAAAATCAACAGGAATAAATAATGCTCATTTACATCTTTTAGTAGGTAACAATAGATTATATTCCAAATGCAGTAGGAAATATAAGTGATTAATGACACACACATGTCATAAATTATACCTGCCATAAATCATATAAGGATGGTGAACATTACTAGATACATCTATCATATAAGGATGGTGAACATTACTAGATACATCTATTGCATTCACAATTTCCATACATCAAATCAACCATAATTTATTCATATGTAATTATTTTAAAATAATCTTCTATTTTTTAATAAACTCTAATCAAAATTTTATAATTACATTCTTTTAATCATCTCAAATAGCACAATTTTTCGTGATGCAGCTAGTTGACTAAATACTTAATAAAAACTTAGACCTTCCTTGTATAAAAATGGGAACCTATACTAAAATTAGGTGCAAGAATTAAAAATAACAACACAATAGTTCAACATGTAACATTCATTGCTTTCCTTTTCTCTTTTGTTGTTCAGTGATTATCTTATCAGCAATAGAATGGAGCAGTCAGTAATTTTATGTGACTCTTTGTAGATTTCTGCATTGGAAGCATATCTTTGAACATATTTTGATTGAGTCTTTGAGCATATTTCAGCATTTACAAGCAAATTTTGAGCGGAACTTAGATTGTTATTTTGCTTGGGTTTAGAACTGAGATCTTTGTAGGCTAAATAATTCAGATGTTCTGGTGAATTTTGTTTGTTTTAAATGACGTAGAAACGAGCAAGAATATTAATCACGTCAATATATTCGGGTCACTCTTAGTTTAATAATAACACCCACATCAGTTGGTCTAATAGTTCCATTTATGCACATAGATATATGTTAATATTTAAAAATTTTCCATATATATATATATATATATTTATTTACATACATGTGTAGGTGCATATTTATATATTTATGCATGGTCCCGTGTGATTTTAAATTCTAACTACATAACAGTGTTTAATCCTATATATAGTTTTGCAATTTGTTGTAGCACAAGAAACTTCTAATATCTGAAACTTTGTATTTGTTGGGGTGTTTTTGTCCACGAGCCTTAAGTCGGCGATAATAAATGAATTTTGTAGTAGAAGTTACCAGTGATTGCTTCTACTTCAGAGCATTTTTGTGGGGTTATTGATTTATTTAGTTACCTTCTTTTAGTGTCGATGCCCTGATATGTTAGTTGGTTTGATCTTTAAAAATATTTGGTTAGAATGGTACATGAACAAGAACTAGGTTCATATATGTGTTTAATCAAACAATCTAACTCTCAATGATTGGGATAAACATGGTGTGTCCATTTTATATAGTTATTTTGGGAACTTTTGTACTCATTTTGGTAGCCTTTTATGCTTTAGATACTTTATTTTACCTTGAAATCCTATTACTAGAATTAGGAGCAATTTTATCTCTTGTCACTTGTAATAAGGATTCCGTGAGACGAGGTAATTGTTGAAGATTTGAAGACCTTGAAGACTCCATTTTGAAG
>JAULKM010041458.1:0-13151 GCA_032355605.1 Rubia tinctorum
TGAACCACGTAAATTCTGGTGTTTTGTTTTTTGCTTTTATTTTCTTCGCTTGTTCTTTCTCGGTATTCCGCACAACAAGTATTGTGACCCCATGGTTTCAAAGGAAATGTTTGAAAAGGCATACGGTCACATGATCACACCAGTTCCGCATAGGTCCTTTTGGATTGAATTGACCACGGTCGAACCATGTGATCCACCTAGGTTGCACAGGTGCATTAGAAGACCGAAAACTAAGAGGAACAAAGAGGCTTGGGAAAATGACCCTACGAGGTTGAAGTACAGATGTGGGATTTGTGGGGAATATGGTCACAAAAAGAAGGGGTGCCAAGGCGGTGCAATGACAAAGGAGAAGAAAGTGGCTGAACAAGCAAGAAGGGCGGCTGAAATGGTACCAATTTATTATGTAACTATATTTGTACAATGTAACTATCTTATGTCATAATTTTTTCCCAGGAACCAATGGAAGTGACCTCTACTCCTACCACCCAAGAAAGTACGAACTCTGGGGGTCAGTCAAGGAGGGGAAGATCCACAGGTGGTAGCCGACCAGTGAAAAGGAAGTCAATTGAACCTACCACAGCTGCCAAGCGCCTAGCAAAGAAGGGAAGACCAGGGACGGTAAATTGTTGGATATGAAAATTCTACAGCACGGTTCAAATTGTCGGTGACATTCATGGTGGATTTTGACATTTGTAGGAAATAACTGGGGATCAAACAATTGCTATTGCGGAGCCTAATGATGTAACAGCAGTGGGAACAACGATAACTCAAAATGCGGTATAACTAGGCCATTTCATTTAGGTAACTTCTAAAAGTATCGGACATTTTGCATTAAAATTTTTGTCCTTCATTTATTTTACAGATGCCAACAGAAGCCACGTCCATTCCCAACACCCAAGGCACTGAAACTGGTAGGGGTCAAGCAAGAAGAGGTAGACCGAGAAAGGTATGTAAAAATATTGATGCACAAATATTTAGAGGTGTTCAAGGATACAACCGTCATGAGCTTGATACAACCGTGTTGTATAGTTTGTTCAACATATTGAGGCGACTGAGGCAGTGGCTGAACAGACTGTCCATGGAACAGCTGAATTGAAGGCCGTTAATGAGGTAATGAGAAATTTGTAATGTCGTAGGGTTAGATCAGCACTTATTAATAAATTATAGGGTTAGATCAGCACTTACTAATAAATTTTAGGATTACATCAGCACTTATAAACAAATTACAGGGTTAGATCATAACTTATTAATTCCCATTCAGGAAATTGGAGGAACCAGTTAGTTGCTAGTGGTGATTGAACAACCCACAAGATCTCGGACAAAAAAACAAAAACTACTCCGACCACATAAAGGGATCAAGAGTCAATTGCGACATCTCCGCACTACTCCACCTCGTGATGAAGTCCAGGTACGCATTTGCAAATTCCTAAAAATATATTGTCTTCCCGTTGCCCACATTATCCTAATTGTATCCATATTATTGTCACCAACCAGGGATCATAATTTGATGAGGACATAAATGCTGACTTCCCCCATGATGATGAAGACTTTGAAATGCTCATGATTAGCACCTTGGACGCTGTTGAGAAAGAAATGAGCAGCCAAAGTGGTTCACGTTCTGCCCAACCTATTCCCATTGTAGGTGGTGATGATAAGGTATTAGTTAATGCGAGTTTCGGTGATAAGGGTTTAGGTGATGTGATGGTCGATGCAGTTTCTAAGGACTTGGTTGAAGGTGTTGTTACTGCTGAGGGTTTAGATGAAGTACTGGTGACTGGTCTAGTTGTTGAGGGCAGCCATAAGAGTGGTGATGAAGTGTTCAAAGAAGTGGCTGAGGGTGGTAGGAATATAGAAGAAGTCTTCTTTGATATCTCTGTTTTGGAGGAAATGGAGGGTGATATTCCTATGTTAAATGTGTCTCCTAGGGTTGACCTTGCTAATAAGGTACCGACTCCTCTTCTTCATGAGGTGCCAAACAAGAATGAATGTCTTTATGTTACCGTATGGCAAGGTGATATGATAGAGGATTACTCTCAGCTTGAAGGAACTTATGATGATTACTCTCAGCTTGGTGGTGATACGAATGAGGATAATGCCCTTACAGAAGTTTTGGGGAAATGGAGTCACCAAATTGATCAGTACAGAGCATTCATACCCCCCGCTACACAGCTGAGGTAGCCTTATTTATATAAAAAAATATATTACCTTTACTTAGCTCACTTGATTATGCTAACATATGCATTGTTTCCTCCTTCATCGGGAAATTCCAATAGGACTTCTTTATAACTTGGCGGACAAAACCCCGATTGAAAAACTCCCACTAGTCAACCCTACTTCCCCCAAGGTAATGTCATCTTTTATGTTGAATGTTAATTCAACCTCATATGTACTACATTGAAATGAATTTTTCGACTCCTTACTATCTCGTCTGTGTAGCTTTCCAAGGAAAATGTCAAGCTATTGGGAACAGTAAGAAATGAGGCGATCAAGAACAAGGTTTGGGGTAAGACTTTTCTTATCAGTGAGAGGGCAGCCAAATTGTTAGGATCAACTCTTGCTCCAACTCTCGTCGGGGGTTGTGTGAGTGGTTCAACCCATTCTTCCTTGGAACAACGTAGAGGACATTCACTACCACCTCCGGAGATGGCCCCGACAAGACGTACCAGGAGTCAATCGCTCCCAACCTCGAAGCACGATGTCTGATTGTGTCAAACCACCTCATGTGGCTTATTTATTTTTGCGTGTGTTGGGAACCACTGGATGGCAACCTTTGTAATTATTTTTGTGGATTTTGCATTAGTTAGAACCATTGCCATGTTCTAGGACTTTCAAATAGGGCACCTTCTAGCTTTTGCAATTCCAATATTGTCTATTAAGAGGACATGTACGATGATAAGCTTTGCTTTTGGTATTGGAACTTAAGAACAACTTGGCAAACTCGCTTAATGACATAAGCTTCATTATTAGCATTTGCAACTATGTATTCTCTATGAATGTGTTGCAAGGATTGGGTGTTGGAAGTCTGAATCAAGTAGGTACAATCAATACAAAATAAAATACCGATAGGGTTATATCAGCACTAACAATTATATCATTGGGTTACAATAGCACTTATAACATAATTGTGGGGTTATATTGGCACATAATACATATTTTCGGGGTTATATTGGCACGTAATTTTTTAAAAAGAAAGAACAGATGGCAACCTTTACTACCGGAAATGAATGAAGAACACAGAGAAGATATGTCACATTCAAATTCATTCAGAATCACAACAATAATCGTTCCACAAAATACCCAAAAGACCACTAATATTGACATCCCACGACTATCACCTAAGAAGTAGATTAAACCACACGAACGGTGCAAACTTGATCAAACCCAACAAATCTAGCACCAACGATGCGTTCACGGCCCATAAACAAGCTTAGCCAAAAGACAAGCACATACCCAACAAACCACTACACATCACATCCCACGAACTGCACCTACGACGTACAGTAACAACAACAACAATCCTAACAAGTTCGCACCCAACAAAACCAAATTCAAAGCCCGAATAACCCTATCAATCGCCGGACAATTGTAACCTATTCAAGGTCCAATTATACCTGCACTAGGACGGTCACATTGGACTTCAACCTCGTTCGTGCAATCCTTTTTCATTACCCTTCTGCGGACATCGGCATATACATGACACGGAGTGACGACACTCTGCCTTCCGGACTCAACTGCACCGGGTAACACCCATTGCTGAAATTCGTGCTTTTGGCAGTGATAATACAATCTCCCGAGATTTTACAAACTCCGAGACATACGTACGGTTGCTTGAACGCTGCATTCAGGGCAAACCACACTTTCCCAAGAGATTCCATTAGCACTGCAGCTAGATGAATCCATCCTGCAGCTTATCAACAACAAAAAAATCCACTTACTACTAAGCGAAAGAGCATCAATAACAATGTTCATGGCGTACCCTCAGACCTTCACCCGCGAAAAATTAAAATTAATTTCAAATTCAAAATCATTTACTTTGACATTGGAAATAAAATGCATATACTTTGCCACTGCATCAGTACCATTGCATCGGCAATTCTGCTATTTTTTTCTTACATTTTCCCAACTCTGCTTGACGGGAATAACCCTTAATTACTTAAATTAATTCTAATAACCAAAATCAACACAACATCAATTAAAATGTCAGCTGTGTACCATCACCCCTTAACCCAAGGTTAAAAACCCAGATTTTCCCCTTCCATTTTCCGACCCAAATCGAAACTAGGGTTCGGGTACCATGGAGAAAAAATGCTTACCCGCGAGGGAGAGACGAAGAAGAACGCCCTGACAGTCGCAGTGGCGGTGCCGGCCGAAAATCAACCCAGGACCAGTGTTGTTTAGAGGGGAAGGGCCGATTGAATACCACGGGGTTGAAGGTAAGAGTGATTAATGTAGGAGGAAAATTGGTTTTCGGTTTACAGATAGGGAGGTCAATAAAAAGTGGGTCAAACTATTGTCAGGGGCAATTCAGGCAAAAACATTTCAGATTTCACCTAAAGGGTATTTTAGTCATTTCGGGTTTTCTCTTCGCATGAATTCAAATGGTCAACGCCGGAAATTTTGACTCTGGGTAAATCGACACAATTTTGCCAAATTTAAGGGTTATATTGGCACATACATTCATAATTCTGGGTTATTTTGCCACTTTCTCAGATTACAGGGTTATATTGGCACTTACGGCCTAAAGTCAGGGTTATAAATGTAAATAACCCAAAAATTATTGAAACGACATTTTTCATGATTGGTTGACTGTTAGTCGGTCTAACAAGATAATTTCTCAACCTAGTATAGTTCTTATTTTGATGTTATCTTAATTTATTATTATTATGATTAGAGAATATTTAATTTTCTACAATTAAGATTATACAATAGAAAATTTTAATTATTTATAATTTATTTTATGAGCAAATAATTAATTCATAATAACTTATATTCGGTGGTATTATACCATACCGTACCGATACCAACCAATTTTTGTGTATACCGATGTGTTGGTATGCCAAGAATTTGGTACGGTATTGGTTTTTAAAAATAATATACCAACATTGTTGGTATGGTATGTGGTATTAGTAAAAAGTGATGGTAACTATACTGAATCCTTCCCTACTCGAAACAATGCCAGTATATAACTTCTGCAGAGCTTCCACCGTCCACATATGCTCAGTGAATCCTCTTATTTATCACCCTGATTGTTATCACCACCGCATCTGCACCGGCTGACCTGTCCGGTATCGGATCACTATCGTAAAATGCTATTGCTTCGTTTACCCCCAGCTTCCTTTCCTCCGGTGTTGGCTGCGGTGTCTGCCTACAACATGCTTTTCGTTGAGACTCAGTCATTCCTCCTGCGCTTCCACCTATAATGGTGTATATGTCTGTCACCGTATCCGCTCTTCCCTCTTCAGCGGGAGTATTCTCTCTCTGCCTTTTGCGGCGTTCATCACCTTTCTTAGCTCTGGCCACCTATTTTCCCTTATATTTCCTTCGCTCTCTGTCGGGGCTCCTTGCCCTGTCTCTACTGGCTTGTTCCTGCAAAATCCTCCATACTTGTTTTGTATTGGTAGGTAGTCTTGTTGTGATCCTTCGAGCTTTTTGCCAAATGTGCTAACTCCCCGCTCTGTACCGCATCCTCGATATTGTGCTTCAGGTACATGCAGTCATTCGTATCATGGCCATGGTCATCATGATACTCACAAAACTGGGACTTATTTCTCTTTCCAGGTTTAGGTCTTTCTTCATCCTGAGCGGCATATCCAGGATGCCCTTTCCTGCACACAGGGCAAAGATCTCCTTGGGCATTTTGATCAGCGGGGTGAAAATCCTTTCCGACTTGTTGAACTTATTGGGCATTAGCTGGGTGCCTGCTCGAGCAGCCTCCACTTTCCTCATCTTTCCCTCCAAGCTAACCTTGTTGGCCCTGCGCTGGCTGTGGTCTCCTTTTGCTTCTTTTGTCAGCCAGACCCGCTCTATTGAAATTTCCAATTCTCCTCATCAATTCATCAATTGTCGCCGACGAGTCCAAAGTGAAATTCCACAACAACAATCATGTCTCAGACCATTCACAAACGTGTCAATGGGGAATTGGATGCTCCTCTCCTCCACTTGATTTTCTTCATCGTTAAATCTCTCAAGTATGCCGACAGTATCTTCGCTGGCTTCTGCTGATGGCAAGTAACTCTGATCTTGTCTTCTGGAATTTTTTTTCTTTGCATGAAATGGGTAAAAAAATTCTCCTCTAACTGACTGAAGCTGTCGATCATCCTATCTTCCAGGTTTCTAAACCATACCCTGGCCGCAGCTGTCAGGGTAGTTGCAAGCACCTTGCACCATATGTCTTGCAATATTGCAAAAGTGGCCATGTTGGTGTAAAAGGTGTGCAATGGTCTTCCGAGTCGGCCTTGCCATTGTACTGCCCCAGGTTCATCGGTATTTTCAGCTTCAGATCTACCATGAACATCTGTATTCACATGGTAAATGGAGAGCCCCTAGCCTCCCTGCTTGAGCCTTCTTCTATTTCTTTTAGCGGTGGCTTTTGCTCGACATGTTCCTTATTCCTCTGGAGTGGTACATAACCCTCTCTCCACTCGTGGTCCGCCATAGTTTCTCCAGCTCCGACTCGTTCCTTTCTCCCCAAAGAGGCCACAATTTTCTCTCTCCTTGCCCTACTGTGAACTGTCTATGGCCCTTTCTCTCCTCTAGTGGGCGCTTCAAAATCACCCTCTTGCTCCGGAAAGAGCTCTGTTGGGTGTACGTCATGTCCTCTCCACCGGGGCTGCCTATCCTCCATTTCCTTCAGCCTCTTCATCATTTCTATCTGGGACACCATTATCGTTTGAAGGATCTCTGAGTTGTTCGTCACCTACTCCACCGTGAGGATTTGATGTCTCTCCCCCGTTGGCATCGGAGAAGGTTCATCCTCCTGTGCTATGTCTTCTACCGTTACCTGGTTATACTGGTTCTCCGGCATCCGTGCCTCCATCTTCTCTAAGTTGTGTGGATGCTAAAAGTTGATTTTAATCCCTATAGACGGCTCCAATGTTAATACCAAAATTTACAGTATTTTAGCGATGATTCGCACTAGCCCAATATGCACCTGAACCTACATGACAGGTAGAAAGAGGTCAGGAAGGTAGGCCCAGGGCCGTGCCTGCTCCGACGCTCCGGTTAGCCATTGATGCCATATAGAAGCGTATCTAAGTGAACAGTGAATTGTTAGGAAAAATCTTACCTTGGGTCACACCCTTCTCCTTGTTATACGTGGTTTGGTGGCTGATGGGACTGGAGTTGTCTCATCAATGTCCATCAAACCTCTTTTTGTCTGCCTCCACGCCCAAGGATGCTACCTGGGCTGGCAGGCCTCATCCTTTATCCTTTCTCATTATTGGGTCATCAAGCCCATACATTATCAGTATTTATACATGATAGCATGGTTAATAAAGTGACTCTTGTAATGGTTGTTTATTAAATAAAAAACTAAAAATAAAGAGTTGATACATTATGCCATATTTTGGACTGATACATGCTAGCGTGGTCTGTCTAAGTTGGGACACGGTATCATGAAGTGCTTAGTTGTATATGTCTGGTTGTAAAATAACATGCAAAATACACTTAGCCCAATGAAAGACAAGTACACAGTTTAATATGCCAGTACAAAAGAAAGCTTAGCCATCAGCCAGCCCACCAGCCTATAAGACAGAGCGTTGATCAAATCTCAGCCTGTCCAGGCAAGGGCCAGGATGTAGCATCCTCAAGAAAATGTGGTACGAGCACACATGTAATCTATGAATTATGTATATGATTGCTTCTTGCACTTACATACATTGTGCGAGTGAACGATAACACTCACTATGAAACTCAATAACTGATATATTATGATTATTGTTAAACTGATGCATGTTAGAAAGGTTCACCAAGGCGGGAATGTTAGCATGAAATGCTTAATTGTACATGCATGACAGGTAAAACGATAAACAAAGCACTGTTAACCTCATGAAATGCGAAAATTTCCATTTTTATTCAGGAGAACGACATAATACGCTACAGCAAAGAAAGCTCAATTTTTAGTCAACTCAAACAGGGCAGTCATCACCCATAAGTTTGTTCATGGAGGGCAATGATCAAACTGAAGTATGTTTAAACAAAGAAACAACCACCCCTCACCTCGCTCGGGCAAGGCTGTGACATTGAAGGAACGATATTGCTTTAAATGGAAACTGTGAAATTGAAGGAACAATATTGCTTATCTTCCCCCTAGATATACATGTGTGTGTGTGTACGAGAGTTATTGTATATTTACATGCCTTTGTCATTCATTCAATGCATTCCACCATTATGGAAAAGAGTTGATGTATTATGTTGTCTTCTAAACTAACACATGTTGACGTTTTTCACGTAAGCATGAAAGATTTAGTCTTACAGGACAACAGGCAAAGGATAAAGCTCCGGCCACAACCATAGCTATTCATTAATAAGCATGACCTAGGATAAAGTTGCAGTGCTGGCTCCAATTGCCAGAACAATTGCAGGCCAGGTCCCAACATGCAAAGGATAAAGCTTCGGCCACAACCATAGTCGTTGAGTAATAAGCATGACCCAGTCTAAAGTTGCAGTGCTGGCTCCAACAGCCAGCACAATTGCAGGTTGGGTCCCAACCGGCAAAGGATAAAGATTCAGCCACAACCATAGCCATCGAGTAATGAGCCTAACCCAGGCTAAAGGTGCAGTGTTGACTCCAATAGCCAACACAACTGCAGGCCGGATCCCAACAAGCAAAGGATAAAGATCTTGCCACAACCATAGCCGTCGAGTAATGAGCCTGGCCCAGGCTAAAGTTGCAGTGTTGGCTCCAACAGCCAGCATAACTGCAGGTCGGGTCCCAACAAGCAAAGGATAAAGCTTCGGCCATAACCACAGCCGTCGAGTAATGAGCCTGAGCCAGGCTAAACTTGCAGTGTTGGCTCCAACAACCAGCATAATTGCAGGCTGGGTCCCAACAGGCAAATGATAAAGCTTCGGTCACAACCATAGCCGTTAAGTATCAAGTTAATCCAAAATAAGCAACCATGGCTTACGACAGCCAGCGGGCTACAGAGCAGACCGCAAGCCGAAATAAGTAGCTCTGGCTTAAGTCAGCTAGGGAATTGCAAGTCAGATCGTCAGGCCTAAAAAGCATATCTTTCTTAAGTCAACTAGGGAATTGCAGGCCAGATCGTCAGGCTGAAATAAGCAGCTCTGGTTTTAGTTAGCCAGAGAATTGCAAGCCAAATCGCCAAGCTGAAATAAATAACTCTGGCTTAAGTCGGCCATGGAATTGCAGGCCATATCCTCAAGCCAAAATATGCAGCTCTAGCTTAAGTAATCCAGGGAATTGCAAGACAAATCGTCATGCTGAAATAAGCATCTCTGGCTTTAGTTAGCCAGGGAGTTGCAGGCCAAATCGCCATGCTGAAATAAGCAGCTCTAGTTTACGACAACTAGCAAATCGTCGGGCCATAATAAGTAGCCCTGGCTTGCGACAACCAGCGGACTGCAAGCTGGATCTCAATGTTGAAGCACAAGTACACGGTGAAACAACCACCTGACAAGGTAAGTTGCATCATCAACTACCGAGGTCAGACACATATAATTGTTAGCTTGCATAATACGACCATATATACTATGCGTGTATTAGTAATCAAAGAAAACCACATGTGCAACTGTCGCATTGAAATTAAAAAATAAAGGCATTACGTATGATTCCCCAGAAAAAGAATTCATACAAGTGTAAATTGTATTTGCATTGCCGTGTAAATGGATGCATCACAGTAGGGTTGCAATGAATGACCCAGGCTGAATTTTACAGAGTTGCGATGCGAAATACATGTCGACTTAGCAGCCAGCGGCGTATAATTCTGTCAAAGATTAATGAAGCCGAAATGAAAAATTTTGGTCATGATTTAGAAGGCCCGAGTATAGAGCCTGGGCCAATGCCAAGAGGGTCCCAAAGTGCGACCCAGACAGAATTTTACGGAGCTGCGATGCAAAGTCCAAGTTGACTAAGCACACAACGACGCTTAGTTCTGTTAAAAGTTAATGAGGCCGAAAAGAAAGAATTCGGTCATGATTTGAAAGGCTCGGGCGCAGAGCTCATGCCAATGCCAAAAGAGTCGCAAGGCGCGACCTAGACAGAATTTTACGGAACTGCAACGCAGAGTCCAGGTCGACTCAGCGAGCAGCCGTGTTTAATTCTGTCAATGATTAATGAGGCCAAAATAGAAGATTTTGGTCATGATTTAGAATGCCCGGGCACAGAGCCCAAGATGATGCTAGTAGGGTTGCAATATATGATTCGGGCACAATTTATGGAGTCGTAACAAAGAGCCCAAGCCTACATGAACATGGCGTGAAGCGTGACCCTAGAAGAAAATTTACAGAGCCGCAAGGGAGAATCCAAGCTAACACCAGCAAGGCTACGAGATGAATCAATGACCATGAGATACAAAAATCAAGATACAGAGTTCTATCTTGACGAATAAGGACGTACGTCGGCAATCACATTCAGACACATATTACCCCAATGCCCCATGCTGTTCAGCAACACGACATCGGGCAAATGGGGACTTGATAAGGTATGGGATGAAATACACATGTTCCTATTTAATCAGGCCTAAAGTCCCAATATCTAACCTAATAAAGGTATAACCCTACAACTATAAAAGGAGAAGAAAACCATCAGGAAAGGTATGTTCTACTACAGCCTCCACGATACTGTAGCTCCATCTTCTCTACAACCACTTCTCCAACCTGACTTGGGCATCAGAGTGGGTGCGGTCACACATCGCTCCACCTTGATTGACCCGTGTTCTTTTATAGGTACCCATTTTATGTCGGAATCATGCTGTAATGAGGCCCGCACAGAGGTTCTATCAGAGTTGCTCTGACAGGCTCAACAGTCCAAGGACTACCAGCTCCAGGTTAAGTCAATGGCAAATTTTGGTATTAATAGTTTCATATAATTGAAACCGACCTCAATTCACAATCGACCATTGGTTTTAAACTTATTTATAAAGTAAATTAATGGTGGATATGTTAAATTAAACTAATTCCTTTTTATAGTTTTTTTTAAAAGAATGATTTTTTTCAAAAGAATGGGGAAAGTATGCAAACGGGTCTAAACGGGTCGATTTGGGTCAAAATTTGACCCAGCCCATAACCAACCGGACCCAAATGAATTTGACCCACTTGACCAATGAAACATTGACCCGACCTGACCCAAATGAGCCGGGTCAAAATGGGCCAGATCAGGTTGGGTCGGACAATTTGAAGACCTCTATGTCATGATCCAAGAGGGCAAAGTAGACTTTTCCAGTATAAACTTGGGTCTGCTCCAAGGATCAAAACTGAAGATTACATACATAAACCCCGTGAAAATTTTAGGTTAGTTATCAATTATGTTATGATCAGATTGTATGGTTTCTCGAGTTGGAATACAACTATTCTTTCTCTCCCAAATTTAAAGGTTTCTTTTGGTAATTTCTCTAAATTTAACACCCTAATACTGTGCAGGTTGAGCATGCGGCTCATTACCATATTTCTCTTTTGCTTTTTTTATAACCATTTCAGTTCATATGTGATGTGTCCATTTTATACGGTTATTTTGGGGACTTTTTGGATTCACTTTCATACAGAGAGATGTTCATTTTAACGAGAGATATCAAATTCACTCTTGTAAACTACTATCAAAGAAGGGTAGAAGATTTATTATCACAACAAGTAGTTAAAGTAGTGAATAGGTTGTGGATTCAATGATGGATAAGAGGTTCGGAAGTGGATATATATTGCCCCCAAGGCTTTGTCATTTGTAGTTTTTATCCTTTTTATCAGCTTGTTGCATGATTAACATAGTTACTTAACCTTGCTAGTTGTGTTGTCTTTACTTTCATAACTTAGGAAAAACTAACCCAAAACCCCCTCTCTTTAGATACTTATATATATATATATATATCTAGGCTTATATCCAACCTTATATGTGTAAACGCTTAGGAAAATCCCTCTTCTCTGTGGACGACCCCGACTTGCCACTATCTACTTAATTGTAGTTATTAAGCATTTAGGGCTTATAAATTGTATCTCTGAAAGGTAAGGCAATGACCTCCCAAATTTTGGCACCGCTGCCGGGGACGAGTAAGGTTCAAGTACTGGCAGATTTGATGTGTCCATTTTATACGGTTATTTTGGGGGTTTTTTTTAAAATTTACTTTTGTACAATTTTTTGCTCTAAATGTGCAATTTTTCCTTGAAATTATCTGAGATAAATTAAGAGCGACTTTACGCTATTATTACTTTTCTATGGGATTTTGTGTGACAAGTCAAATGTCGGAAGACTTTGAAGACTATCTTCAAAGATTTGAAGACCTTCTTTTGAGCTTTGAAGGCTAGAAGGATTAAATAAAAGTGATGTGAAAAAGAGGACTTGAGATAAGGAGAAGAAAGAAATTTAGATGCTGAATCTGGCCTCCGTCGCGAGTCGCGACGACACTGTCGCAAGTCACGACAGACGGGTGGCCAGAAATCATTCATTGTTTTTTACTATAAATATCAAACTCTATCCTCTCTCTTCACAACACTTTTCCCTTCTGCGATTTTCTAGGTTCCAGCCCTAGTTTCTTCTTCTTCTCTTAGATTTTGTGATTAGTTATATGTTATCATTATCTAGGCTAGTAATCTCCTCGGGAGCAATGGATTGAAGCTTCCTTATCCATGTCTTGAGAATATTTTCTATCTATTTAATGCTTTCTCTATTGTGCATTTATTGTTCATGAATTTTTTTGTTGAATCCATTAATGGTGTTAGAAGTTTGAGTATATGATTACTTGTATGATTATGTATTAGGGTTTGGAGAAAATAGCTAACTCTGCATTCTTTTTATATGAAATCCAAAGGCATGAATTACAGTTTCTAATATGGTTGATGATTTCATGAATGCTAGACAAATGTGATAATGTCGAAATCTTTATCATGTTTGTTTTGTGTAGCAAGTAGGAGAAGTTTATGAACGTTGAACATTCTTGGCTAATCTTGTGTAAATGCATGAATTGGTTCAATGCTTAGGCACG